>CAIGRM010005928.1:0-11172 GCA_903798335.1 Fraxinus albicans | reverse complement strand
TTCTTAATTTTCATTTAGTTGCAGAGGGTTTAAAAGCTTTTAATTTAGTTACTCTGCGATTGATTGATTTTATTTGAGATTTTAGCTTTGGGGTTTCATTCTTTTTGAATTCTTGAGTTCATTTGATTGATCAGTTCTTAACTTTTGATATTAAAATATCCATTCAAAGGAGGCAGAGATTTTTCAATTAGCTGCAGATTATTTAAAAACTTCAATTTTATTTAGGTCTAAGAAATTTGAGGTTTTTACCATATATATATGTATGTATATATATATGCGTTGAGCTGGGTAGGAGATTGGAATTCATTAATACCAAAGTGTGTGTCCAAGGCTTTTGTTATTATGAATGAGGTAATGAATTTGTGGAAACAATGAGAGACGTTTACCTTACTTCTGGTATGCTAATCGTATTTCAGATCAGTGGCGGATTTAGTCCAGTCCTAAATCCGTCCCTGCTTCAAATGTTGTCATAAATAATTGCATAAATTTGATATCTACCGTTTTAGGATCGGAAGTATTTCAGTAGAATTCAATGTGCTTGAAAACTTGACACTGCTATATGATTGATTTTATCCCAGATAATACCTGTCTATATCTGAAATTTCTAGGGAAATGCTAAACTACTCGAGTCATCAAGCATAATTTGCACTTTCCAATTTTATGAGATGACTGATTTATACAAATAAATAAATAAAATGCAATAGAAGTTCTTTTTACGCAGTTGTCGTGTTGTTGTTGGTTATCTAATCCTCTTGTGCTATTTTTTGGCGGAATCATAAATTTATTTTTTGCCATTAAATGAACATTGTCCTCCAATGTTTTAGCAAGAATATGCCAAAAACAGGCATTCTTGCTTGGTCGAGGAAACTATTTGTTTTCAAAGTTTAGACACGTTTCTACCATCACATTGTAAACGGAAAAAATATTATCTTTGTCCTTAGCCTTCACAAAAGTCAAAATAACAAGAGATAGAAAGAATTAACCCTTTTGCATCGGCTTACCTTGGTAAGAATGAGAAAAGACACGAAGAATTACACAATCACATATTCTTGCTGCGACACCTGCATAGAAAGTGATCCTGAGTTTATAAGTCAAATTTATCAAATCATTCTGTGAACCTGTAGTTCACATTTTATAACTGTTAATACCATGGAAAGAGATTTTATATATATTATTAAAAGGAAGAATTGAATAGGAAGTAATGCATATGGTTAGAATGGATTGGATAACATGGAGAAATGTTGTAGGAATTTTGTACAAAGATTCGCACAAGGTTAAAAGACCCAGAACATTGATAGATTTTCTATGTTTTATGGTTTTGAGTCTTCGGATGTTAAAATAATCATAAGATGTTTGGAAATGAAGATGCTAAGGTGGACATACAAAAATTGTTAAAATAAGAAATGAGAATATATGCCCACAAGCTGGGTAGGACCAATTGAGGGATAAATTAAGAGAAGGACATCTTAGGAGGTTGAGAGATGTTCTGCATAAATTATAGAGAGTTGTCTTCATAAGAGTTTTAGTCTCCATAGAACACGTCATAAGAGAAAGGGGTGGATCAAAACTAGCATGGCTCATTGTAGTTGTCGAGGATTTTTTTGCTTTAGATCTTCCCATAGCTCGAGTTATGCACCGAATGGAGTGGCATTGCTGGCTTAATTTGTAGTTATTGTTGGCCATTGTTTCCACAACAGTTCTCAATGTCGGCTACATGTCAGGCATGCTCAATAGGATCATTGTCCCTGATTCCAAAATAAGATTGAGAGGTTGAGTACTTTACATTTTTGTTGACATTTGGGGGGGGGGGGGGGGGAGACTGAACTAGGTGTATCACGATAAGGCAATTTATGCACATGATGTATGCTTATTAGTCATGAAATACTGTAATCACTAATAAAAAAAATGAGCACATGCTTGATTAATGATTATTATTAAATCTAATGCTGATCCTCGTACTTGACAGTTGTAAATAGGTTATATATAAATTTGTAACAATTTTTATCCATAAATTGCAGTGTCCTTTCTAAGGTTCATGTTGTTTTGTAAATCGTGATTCAAGTCATACTTGTTTTTGTTCGCATTTCTTTAATAAAGTCTCATAAGAGAGTTTCAATTCTACTTCACATATTAGAAAGAGCCCTCTTCCATATCCATTTTTTAATTTTACGATAATTGGTTTGGCATTATAATCTACACTGTTACATTGCATAGTATTAGACTCATCATATCTACTCCATGCTTTCCATCAGTTTTACCCTTCAACATTTGAGTATTTGGCTGGGAGTTCAATCATGTGACGATTCCTACTTTTGCTGTGAATTACGAATATGTATTATGTTTCTACAGTAGAACACAACATGAGGAGAGGAGAAAGGGGGGTTTGCCTATATTCTTTTGCTTTAGTTTTTTTGGGGACGGGGACAGTGAGGGGTCCAGACTCTGAAAATGATTACTAAAGTGAATAGATTTTGCTGTCGGAGTTCAATGAACAACTCATTCAAGATATTGGTATTCTTACTTACAAAATGAGCTTATCCAATAAACAGAGAAAAATGAAGTTGCATGGCTAATTCTCAGCCTAGGGAACATGTAGGGTTCACTTATTTGTTCAAAAAGTCAAAAGAGAAGTGCGTTAGACTTATAGCAATTGTAAAACATCTCTCTGTCCAATAGGCTATAGAAACAACATAGAAGATAAGCTAATTAGCGCTTTTTACTTTGATTCTGAATTTTGCAGATGAAATCTCTCGAATTTAAGGAGTAACTATTGGTTGTACTAAGATAACTTCTGATATATTTAGAGTCCGTTTGACATGATTTTTGCTTTTGCTTTTGCTTCATGTAGAAGAGCATCTTGAAGTGCTTCCCATTCCGAATGTGTTTTTAGAGGAAACTATATTAGACCAACTTTCTTTAAAAACTCTTCTAACTAGAAGAATCTCTTTCATAAAATTAGTTAAACTCGTCCAAAAGCAACTTTTGGATCTTAAAAGTCATGCCAAACCGACCCCTAGTATTCTAGTGCCAACAAAATAAGAATAATATGTAGTAGAAAGTCATATAATTCAATGTAAAGTTTGTACAATCTTTCTCACATTATTTTGACTTGTTTACACAAATATTTTAATAATAAACACTTATCTTGTATGTTCATAAAATTTCTCTCAAAATTTTCTTACATGTTTACACAAATGTCTTAATAACTAACAAATTTCATAATTTTATATCCAAAATTTACATGATGGGGCTTGTCGTTCGTGTTTCTCACATTTCAGAAAAATTATATAAAAAATCGATCATCCCATGTAGCATTTCAGACTCATGTCCCTTGTTGTGTTAGAAATTGAAGAATTAAACAAAAATAGGGCAAGCAACATGGCATGTCATTCAAAATCAAGTGTCAAGGTTCTTATTAATGGACCTCGGCAGAATTTTTTTTGTTCAGTCCTTGAAAATGGAAGTGTCCAATACATGCACTCAACCTAGGGAGAGTATCCTTGCTTCATAGATTGGAAACAATCTCCAAAATAGTTGTGAAACCTAATCTTGCCACTCTTGTAGGACCTAATTTTTAGCAGCTTTAGCTTCTAAAATATTTAAGAGACTCCTACAGGCTACAAATTATTAGGTAAATTAATAAAAAAAATAATAATAATCTCTGATCTGACAATAATGACCTATTGTACATGACACTTGTGCTTGCATGGCTTCATTGTGCTTCCTAGCTATCTCCAAATTTATTGCTGTGTGTCGGACGTTGCTGTCATGTATGCTAAGTTTTTGGCCATCTTTAGTACCAGAAAGAAGCATTTCTCCTACATTTATTGTTTACATGTTCTGATTTTTGTTTACCTGTCTACCAAATTGTTCGACAATTCACTCTGCTGAAGAAATAATCTTGTTCCAAAATGAGCTTGGCTTATCTTATGATCCTTAATTTTGGATAAGTTGATGATGCTATTTACGAAGTCGAGGAAATGATACCCTGATTACTGATCTGACGGAAATTATTATACGACTACTTTCCATGTTTATATTCTTATTTTAGGAAAAGTTATTAGGATTTATTTACTGGATTTCCTATAATTTTATTAGATGTTTCCTACTTAGAATAGGTTGTTTGAAATCATATATAAAGGGGTTTATGCACGGTAATACTTTGGCTTTGATATTGAATAAATCCCTCTAAATTCTCTCTATTCTCTCCATCTTCTCTTTCTCCTCGCTTCCTCTTTCCATCTCAATATTGTCCTTGTTTGATTGTGTTCTACGTCACTTCCTCAAGCATCTCTTAATAATATTTTTTACAATTAAAGATCAAGAAGACTATCAAACTTAAATTCCTAAAGTTGGCTTGAAGAATTCTTATAGGGCATATTTGGTACACAATACTCGACAGAAATCAACATTATAGCAGATAATATTTTAGCTTATTTTTTTCCTTAATATTGTCGAGCACTATCCAATTCAATTTGCTAAACACAACAATAAAGAGTTTGTAAGTTTCAGAGCATTGCAGCTTTTATTAATGACATAATTTGGATTATTTCGATAGCTGTCTTCAGTTCACTTCAAGAAAGTTGATTTTTTGCTTAGCCTTTGTGGTTCCTTGAATGCCAGGAACGCAATCTCTTTTGGCATTATATAGAATGGAGGATGCTAAAGATTTAAAAGAAAATGGTTCTCAGGAATCTTCTACTGCACCCCTTGCTTCCGTTCCAGTCGATCAATTGGCTAGTGATGCTCCGACAACCCAAAATACCAATGGAAAAGTGGATTCTGACCATCAGGGATCAATGGAGGATGTTTCTAGATTAGCACCATTAAAAGATGGACTTGACGCTGCCAATCTTGAAGAGAGTCGAAATCTCGGGAATTCAGTTCCAACTTCTTCAGGTACAGCTGGTGAATTAGAAGTTTCGGAAGAAGCGAAACTC
The DNA here is from genome assembly GCA_903798335.1 of Fraxinus albicans. Taxonomy (NCBI): domain Eukaryota; kingdom Viridiplantae; phylum Streptophyta; class Magnoliopsida; order Lamiales; family Oleaceae; genus Fraxinus; species Fraxinus albicans. Next base: position 6,232 of record CAIGRM010005928.1, on the reverse strand, counting down.
ACAGTAAAAGATAATACGGAGCCAGAGGTGATGGAGCCTCAGAAAGATAAAAGTTCCTTGATTCATCCACAATTCATTTCATCAGGTACATTGGAAGCAAATCCAAATAATGCTTCAACGCCATCTTTAGAGAGTCAGTCAGCAGATAATGCTATTGATGCACCTGCGGTTGAGCAGGAAACCTCAGATGTTGACACACTTAAGCCTCAGAAAGAAGAAAAAGTGGAAGCAAAAATCATTAGTCAGTCATCTCGAGAAGATGATTCCTTTAGCAACACCCGTATTCGTGAAGATAAACTCCCTGTTTCCTCCCCTCAAGCAAGCAACGGTAGTGTTTCTCACATAGTTCCTGAAGTTTCTTCAGATTCTGATAGTACACCAAAAGCTACTGAACGCTCTAAACAGCACATGTACATGGATGTAAATAGAGGTAAGATAGACACGGCAGCACCTATTGAATCTGTTAAAGCAGCTGTTTCAAAGTTTGGAGGAATAGTTGACTGGAAAGCCCATCGAGCGCACACTGTGGAGGTATAATCTTCTCCAACTCCCTTATACTTTATTAGGTGTAGTCTTACTTATGACAATGAGATGTGTTTGCTTCAATACAGGTAAATCACTTGCTTCACATATGTTTCATATTTCGTATTGCTACATGTGTCAACTGTATTTCAGGTTATCAAGAAATAGGGATTGGTGCATGTTAGAATTCGGTACACATATTGTAGTTAAATCATTCTCTACATGTACAATAGCTTTCACGAAAATAATATATCATGCTTTCTTTTGTTATAGGAGTATGTTTAGCCAAGCTTAAAAAGAAGTAGAAGTTACTTTTGTTTCCAAATATATTGAAATGACATTTAAAAGTAAAAAAAGAGTTCCTTATTAGAGATTAGTAAGTATATTTATTTCCAACTTTGACCAATAAAAAAAGTATTTATTCTAATTTCTAAAACAAACTTATTTACTTATAACTAAAATTTTAAGCTTAGCCAAGCATGCTTAAAATACGTAATAGTTTATCTCAATAATAAAAATGTGGTAATATTTTCTCACCCGCATTTCTCATGAACTTGGCTTTTATGAGATTTCTAAGTGATTCTGGTTGCCCCTTCAGAGACGAAAGTTCATAGAACAAGAACTGGAGAAAGCGCAGGTGGAAATTCCTATGTATAAGAAACAATCAGAGGCTGCTGAAGAGGTAAAATTACAAGTTTTAAAAGAGCTTGAAAGCACTAAGAGACTTATCGAAGAGTTGAAATTGAATCTCGAACGAGCACAAACAGAAGAACAACAAGCAAAACAGGATTCAGAACTTGCAAAGCTCAGAGTCGAAGAGATGGAGCAAGGGATTGCCGATGAGGCTAGCATTGCTGCCAAGGCTCAACTTGAGGTTGCTCGAGCCCGGCAAGCAGCTGCAGTTTCAGAGCTTAAAAATGTTAAAGATGAATTGGAACAGCTTCGGAAAGATTATGCTTTATTGGTGGCAGAGAAAAATGCCGAAATGCAAAAGGCGGAAGAAGCCATTTATAAGCTGAAAGAAGTCGAGAAGTCGGTTGAGGATTTAACAATTGAGCTCATTACTGCAAAGGAGTTGTTGGAATCTGCACACGCTGCACATTTGGAGGCGGAGGAGCACAGAATTGGAGCAATTATGGCCAAAGAACAAGACACTCTGAACTGGGAGAAGGAATTGAAGCAGGCAGAAGAGGAACTAGAGAAACTAAATGAGCAAATATTGTCTGCAAAGGATCTTAAATCAAAGTTGGATACTGCTTTGGTCTTATTACGGGAATTAAAATCTGAATTGGCAGCATACATGGAATCAACAGTCGAGCAGGAAACTTATGAAGAAGGCAAATTGAGGGATATATTCGAGGAACCGGAGAAAAAAACTCATGGTGAGATTCAATCAGCTGTTACTGCAGCCAAGAAGGAAATTGAAGAAGTGAAGCTCGAAATCGAGAAATCGACAACCGAAGTGAACTACTTGAAAGTGGCGGTCACATCATTGAAGTCAGAACTGGAGAAAGAAAAATCAGAAGTCAGCGCCATTCAACAGAGAGAAGGAATGGCGTCGATTGCGGTTGCATCTCTTGAAGCTGAGCTAAACAGGACGAAGTCGGAGATTGCTCTTAGTCAGATGAAGGAGAAAGAAGAAAGAGATAAAATGGTAGAGCTACCAAAGAAACTACAAGAGGCAGCTCAAGAGGCAGATCAAGCAAAGGAACTCGCTCAAACAGCTCGTGAAGAACTTCGGAAGGTGAAGGAGGAAGCTGAACAAGCAAAAGCTGGAGCAAGTACAGTGGAGAGTCGGTTACGTGCGGCCCAAAAGGAAATAGAAGCTACGAAGGCTTCCGAGAAGTTAGCACTAGCAGCTATCAGTGCATTGCAAGAGAGTGAATCAGCTCAAAGGACCAACGAAGAGGATTCACCAACTGGAGTAACACTCTCTTTAGAAGAATATTACAAGCTTAGCAAGCAGGCCCATGAGGCCGAAGAGCAAGCTAACATGCGGGTGGCTGCTGCTATCACCCAAATTGAAGTAGCCAAGCAGTCCGAGTTGAGAAGCTTGACAAAGCTCGAAGAAGCCAACCGGGAGATGGCTGAAAGAAAAGATGCTCTAGATATTGCATTGGAGAAGGCTGAGAAAGCTAAGGAAGGAAAGTTGGGTGTAGAACAGGAGTTGAGAAAGTGGAGGGCTGAGCATGAGCGAAGACGGAAAGCTGGCGAATCTGTTCCGGCAGTCGTGAATCCAAATAAAAGTCCAAGAGGAAGCTTTGAGGAGAGAGAAGAATCGAAAAGTTTTCTCACACCTGATCCTTCTACACTTCAATATAGGCCAAGTCCAAAGACGTACTCCAGCAACATAGAAACGGAGTCCTCTCCAGAAACAAGAGTCACGAAGAAAAAGAAGAAATCATTCTTCCCACGAATCTTCATGTTCTTGATCAAAAAGAGGGCACTCACGTCTAAATCATCATAATCCTCTGTTCATTTCCAATGGTTGTGTTCGGCTTCACATTGTTTGGTGTTCCTACATGAACGGGTGAGTAAATTTTAACAGAATCTCTACATCTGTACATACTGAGTTTTGTTCCTGTACAATAAGATCGTCAAATTGATTTATGCTCATGCATATGAAAACGACGATGGATTTGAAGGGATATAATAATTTATATTTGGTTTGGTTGATAGAATAGTATGATGGTTCTTGTGAAGAATACTAGATAATGATTTTCCCTATTGTCAGCATTTCTCGAGCATAGTCTGGTGGAAACATTTCGTACTTTACTTTTGCCATGTCATTTTCCTTAGCTGCTGCCGACTGAATTATACAGTCGGAAGCCTTATCTTTTTTTATCCTTTATTTAGCATTCTGCTTGAATATTGAAATACTTGGTTAAACCACTCATTGTAATTTGCAGCTTCTGTTTTGTCAAATTCACAAAACAAGCAAAGAAAATAGGCATAAAAAGTTTAATACAAAACGCGTCTAAAATTTTCGTAACCAGAAATATTTAATTTCCACCGTTATTACAACAATAAGATTGCAAGGTGCAAGCAAATGCTTCAAATTATCGTGAGATACAAGTTCGTTCCCAGCATTTATAGTCAATAATCCTAAGATGAAGAAAAGGGCTTTCTTCTTTACATGCGCAACCTGCTAGATATGCTGAAGGAGCTAACTTTCATGGGGGTTGCAACCACGAGTGGTGCCTCGGGTGAGTCGCTGACTGCAAATTTCTCATGCATGAAACGACTATCGACAATAGAGTCATCTTTCAGAACTATCTTGTAGCAGTAGCAGCTTTTCAATCCTACCTGATTCAGATAACATCCATGAGAACTGTTCTTCACCTGTTGGAAGTTCCATATAACACTGAACTTGCCCACGGTGGCGACAAGGTGGCGCTCCTGTTTACCGTTTTCAGTAACCTAAGCAATTTTAGAAAAAAAATCCCAGAATTAGTAACATTGCCGCATGCATCAAGGGAAATTATTTCAGCTAATTCCATTAGTAATGAAATGGGTAGGGTAGGAACGAGCACAAGGAGAATCCAGCAGCAGTATGTGATGCCAGAAGTTTAAAATTAAAGAGAAAACCTGATCTACCACTAGTCACTGAATGATAACATATGAATATCCTTCTTAGTCACTGAATGATAACATATACGAAAATCAGTTATTTGTTTGACTTAATGGCAAATTTACAAACTATTTCCAGAAAAACAATGTACTAAACATTACATACTGTCCACCAATTTAATTAGCAAAAACTTTCATCAGTTTCCTCATCAACAACTTTACGAAGCAGTAGCCCCGTGGCTTAGTGCTCCAATAGGAATTGGGAAGATTTCAAAAATTTACAAGTTACTTTTTTTGGGATTTTAGTTCAAAAACTCAAGTTTTTAAAAGTATTTACTTTCCACAAAGTGCTTTTTGTTTTTAAACTAAGCCAAACATCCTCTCAGACTCGTTAATTAAATGAAAGCCACTCACTACACCATTCAGTATCTACCATTNGTTCAAAAACTCAAGTTTTTAAAAGTATTTACTTTCCACAAAGTGCTTTTTGTTTTTAAACTAAGCCAAACATCCTCTCAGACTCGTTAATTAAATGAAAGCCACTCACTACACCATTCAGTATCTACCATTCCTACTTAGACAAGCATCTTCACCAGCAGCCAAGTAGACTGCATGAACATACTATAGCACGACTTCAGATAGAAACAGAGGCAAAGTGCACTGTTTAAGGGATTCACTTACGGAAAAACAAAAACAGGAAAAGCAGAGAAATAAGGGAGCCGCTATGTCTTGGTTCCAGTGGAACTTATGAGGTTTGAATCCCAAGTCAGAAGTATGAGCTTCCTTTGTGTGAATTATATAAGTTTGGGCTCTCCAACTTCAACGACTAACTTTTGAGGAATGACTCTCCCAAATTCTATGACATTGGTATTAGAGCAGGCATCACGTCTCGAGACCCTGGTTGGTGTATGGGCGCCTGCACCGCGTGGGCATCAAGGTCGGAAACGTGATGCTTTATCATAGTTCCAGTAAAACTTATATATATATCCACTTTTAAAAAGAAAATTATATTATAATTTTAACCCTACGTAAATTTACTTGAATAGACATAAAAAAAATTAAATAAAAATATAGCAATCTATTCATCCACTAATATTTATTTTCATTAAATTCTTTTGACCTTTTTATAAAACCTTAAAATTCATAAAATATCATCTTCAAGTAAAGCCAAAACAACAAACACCATTAGAGCAAATACATAAAGATATAGCAATATATGGAGAAGTACCTTTTATTGTGGGTTTAAAGAATTTAGTATTTGAAGGATTCTTGATTTGTGTTTGTATTATTTGATAGTGTTCCTTTTGAATTCAAATAGTAACAGTAAGAAATTTCATTCCGAATTATTTGAGTTTTTTTGTTGGGATTATCTTTTTTTCTTGATTTTCTTGAATCGAAAACTTTGTTGGCTAACTTTTCTGCTAGGATTATCAAAATAAAAATTTGAGTTTTCTGTTGGAATTATCTTTTTTTCTTAATTTTCTTAAATTCAAAACAATGGTGGCTAATCTACCAAGTACCAAGATTATCAAAACAAGTAAAAAACTTTGACAATGCATATTGATGACTGTGATTGAAAATACGAAAGGATTATGAAGAAATTATGATGAAATAGATATATAAAAATTGTATGGATGTATAAATATATAAAAATTGTGTGGATAGATATATAAAAGGATTGAAGGAATTAGGATTGATAGATATATAAAAATAGTGTGGATGTATAGTGTTTAAATGAATGAATTTTATAAGAACTATCTTAGAATGTGATGTGGATGAGAATAATATTTTTTAAAAATTTTAATAAGGATAGATATATAACAATGGTGGATGTAAATAGCGGCTCCTGATAAATAATTAATTAATTATACATCTGAAAAGTATAGGCTATCCTAACTAAACTAGTATAATACATGAAAAAGTAAAACATAAAGCTGGAAATATAGAAGGCTCAAATGCAGGACCATCCGCAATTAGGGCAAATCCTAGAACTTCGAAACCTAATAGAACTCAAAGTTGACAATTTGGAATAATTATTTCCAAGTTGGTTCTCCATCATTCAAGCTCTGATTTGCCTCTACTGCTGGCTGTACATATTGATTAGAATCATTAGGATCACTGTAAATATTTGATTGTATCT
>CAIGRM010005908.1:0-11013 GCA_903798335.1 Fraxinus albicans | reverse complement strand
TTAAGTTAATAATGAAATCTTTGGTCAAGGTGAACTCATAAATCGAAAAGGAGTTTTCGACTTACATTGACTTAACAGTGGGATAAAAGATATGATCAATAATTGAGATTGACACATATCCATATCTCATCATTGATCGAATCATATTGACAAAAGGATTATAGTTTCACAGTAAACGAACAATTTTGGTTTTGTCACACCACGTGACATTTCCCGTCACATGTATTGCCCGACACAGTGCTAGATGTCAATCTTGGACGACGAATGTGAATTAGTGATAAATTAAAATGGATGTTTTAATTTATCGATTTTGATCAGATTAAAATAATAATTCACGTCGTTAGATATCGTGATCGGGAACCTAATGGGTCACACACAAAAGAGAACCAAAAAAATGAGATCTACCAATTAATTAATTGACAAGTATTGAATAATTAATTAATTAGATTGCTTATTAATAGGCCCGAATTAATTGAATTAATTAATTCATGGATATGATTTAATTAATTTGATTAATTAAATATCGGACCGGGTAAAGTTTAGAGATGGGCCAAACCCACTTGGGCTTATATTAATAGGCTGCTAGAATTTGTAAACTGTATGGATATTTGATTAATTAAATATCGGACGGGTAAAGTTTAGAGATAGGCCAATCCACTTGGACTTATATTAATAGGCTGCTAGAGTTTGTAAGTTGTATGGAATTTTCATTATTCTTGCAGCACAAGAAAAGTGAACCCTAGCCATCATTCTTATTCTCTGTGTGGATCACCATTGGAGGCTGGACCATTGGACAGCTTGAATTGTAGATCGTGATCATTGGAGTTCGAGAAACAGTAAAGGAGTTTGCATAATTTATCAAAGGTATTATCTTCATCACAGTTTCTATCTAAACACATTGCAGATCTTTGGTGGGAATTGAAAATTGTTTTATTTCTGCTGTACATGATTAAGTAAATTCCCAGCAGTGTTGACGTGGCACATGACATAACATTTAAATTATCGAATTAAAATTAAATTGAAGTCCAATTATTCAAATAAAGATAAATTAAAGTTTAGTCATCTAATTAAAATTTCACTAAATCCACTCTGGTGGGAATTGAAAATTGTTTTATTGCCGCTGTACATGATTAAGTAAGTTCCCAACAGTGGGTGCCTTGAACCACCTTGCTTTGAACTTAATCAGGGCACAGGAAAAATATGGAAGAAAATTCTTGACAGGAAGGTACACAGAATGGTCAAGAATGGCACCGAATTCACCCTGTTACCAATTAGACTGAATAAACTCATTTTGACAAGACTTAGTTTACCAACTGTACCATATTCATTTTGTTAGAAATTCCATATTTAAAAATGAATGCAAGTAATGTTTAGCATTCATTTCGTGTAGTTCATACCACTGTTGAGTGTTTTTGAAGCAAATGTGCACTTTAAATTCTCATGCTTAAATATTTAACACGAGAAAATGCTAAAACAAAATTTTACTCCTATCTTCCGTGTACTGGCTCCCACACTTCAATTGCTATTGGTTCTTCTTCATCTAGCAGGTCTATCTTAGTCATATCTTCATCTATTATTTTAAAGGCCAGCCACATCGACATGTCCAGACTTTTGCATGAAGTTTTGCACTGCACATTGTTACAACCACAATAGCTATCTATGCTGCTCGAAAACATTAATGTTGCTTTTCTAAAGTCGATGATGTTTCAACAAGATGAGTTATGGCAGTTGAAATGCTCTTTCACATTTCTAAACCTTCTTTTAGGCTGGACGTTTGGTAGGTTGGTCTGAATATTTCAATACCCAAAATCATCTATTATACTTCGAATGTTTCATATATGAAACCATTTGGGTACATGTAATTACTGGAACCATACTTAAACATGAATAGTTGGAGTTCGATTTTAAGTGATATAATTCAACTATTTAAATGAACAAAAGTGGTGTATTTCAGGAAAGTGAATTGTCCCAAAAAAAAAAATCAATTATCGATATTAACATGATAAATTGATTACTTAATTAATTTATTTGTGCTATAATAAGTAATCATTAATTTAATTAATAATTCAAAACAATTATTTAAAATGGTTTTTCAATAATAATTATAAAAGAATAATTGCAGCAGAGGCCCCAAACCTTTCAAACACTAGCAAACTTTTTTTTACCAAAATTTTAATTTGTTGTAACCGTCACCCCTAACCTTTTTAAATGTTGCATGTAAGGCCTCAATGGATGGAAAACATCCAATTTAACGTTGGTTCACTAAAACATTGAGTTTTACCACATTTTTAATATTTTATAAAAGGGCAAATTAGTAACTTTCTATTTACCAAATTAAATAATTAAATTAAAAAACTGAAAAAGATAAGAAAAAAGGAACAAAAACTGTATCTTCTTTTTCCTCCCACCCCACCCCACCCCACCCAACCCAACCCTAACCATAACCAAAATCTTCTTCTTCCTCCCACCCCATCCCCAACCCCAACCTCTCCACCTCAACCCTAACAAAAATCGTCACCATCGCCATTGCCACCGCCACCTTTCCCTTCTTCCTTCACTCTCCAGTCACCCAACACCATGAATCACAATCATCTTCAAGTACATATTTCTCAAATCGAATTTTTCCCAAATCAGTTCTGTAAAATGAATTCTCAAATTGAATCTGATATCCATCACCGATCATACAGTTGCCACATCCTATCTTGCACTTGCAGCTCGGCCCGCACTTCTCGAGTCAGTAACAACTTGTTCCTAGAAGACTTCATTCATCAAACTGGAAGGTAGTTGGTGCGTTGGTGAGTCCAAAAGGCATCACCTTAAATTCATATAAGCCATCGTGTGTTTTGAAGGCTGTCTTATACATATCAGTTCTGCCACCCTGGTTTGATGATATCCTGCCCTTAAATAAATTTTAGAGAACCACTTTGCTCCATATAATTCATCAATTAATTCGTCAATCAGAGGCATTGGATACTTATCCTTAATGGTGAGGTTGTTCAATTGGCGATAATCCATGTAAAATCTCGACGTCCCATCTTTATTTTTAACCAGTAGTATAGGTGAGGCATATGGGCTATTATTTTATTGGATGATCCCAGTCTCTAGCATCTCTTTGTCCATTCTTTCCATTCAGCCTTATTGTATAAAGGGGTATCTGTAAGGCCTTATTTTGAAGGGTTGTGCCCCTTCCTTAAGGGTAATTCTATGGTCATTAAACCTGAGAGGTGGCATCCCTCGTGGTTCTGCAAAAATTTCTGAGAATTGTTCGATAATTGCTTGTACTTCAGCAGGATGAGTGTCCCTTCATCTTCATTCATAGCCTGGATTTTGGCTACAATTCCATAAGGTTGTTTGTAAATCCATTGATTTAGCTGACCTCTTTCCATCATTAGAAACTCTTCATTGAAGTTTTCACTCTTCAATTCTACCAGTTCCCCATTGTATGTAAACTTGATGCTGCTCTGTTTGAAACAAAAAATGACTGGGTTGAATTGGCTCAACCAATATACTCCCAACACCATGTCACTCCCACCTAGCCTCAACACCCTCAGCTAAAATTGAAATTCCATTCCTTGCATAGTCCAAGTGAGTGGGTTACATATGGCAGTACTACTCAGCTTCTCTCCATTAGCCACAGTTATCGTCACATGATTGGTGGGTTCTACCTTGTATTTCAGCTCCTGGATCAATTTTTAGTCAATAAAATTGTGAGTGCTGCCACTGTCAATGAGAATAGATATCTTCCTCCTCTTCACATGCCCATGTATTTTGATGGTTTTTGGTTTTAGGCTCCCAGTCAAGGCATTGATGGAGATTTCCATGATCTCCTCATCTTCAAAGTCCTCCTCCTTCTTCCCCAACTTTCCCTTTTCTTCATCATCTAGTTTATCATCATCTTCAACTAGCATAAAATTCAACATCCTATTTTTACATATGTGTCTAGGGCTGTATTTCTCGCCATACCTAAAATACAACCCCAAACTCCTTTTGGTTTGTATGTCAGAGGGAGTGAATATTTTGAATTTTAATGGGTGGTTTTGGGTCTTTCGGCCTGTTTCAGTGTTGTTACTGGTTATTTGTTGAGTAAATTCAGTGGGCTTTGGGGATAAGTTAGGCCATCTGGGTTGGTACGAAGTTTTGACTAAGATCTTTGGGAATTTGTTCAATACTGATATAGTATTTTCTTGTTAAAATGTGAAATTATATGAAATTAGTGGAATGTTATTTATGTCTTTTTACTTCACTTCCATTCTGTTTTTTCTGTTTGCACAGTATAAGTGCTGGGCTCAATTACATTATAAATTGGATTTTCATTTTTCCCAATTGAATCAATTTCTCTCTTCCGCCATTTCCTCATCTTCAATTGAAGTCTTCATTTACATTTCTACATGATATTAGAGCAGATTAGCTCCTTCCGCCTGCATATCTACTGATCTTTTCTTCTAATATTGATCAATTACTAATGGCAAATGAATCCAGTGTTCATGCAAAGGCTCAAAATTAGTTTGAGCAGATGAATTCGTTCGTGGAATCGTCAGCTGAAGATTCAGTTGGAGGAGATTTAGTCTCCATGATTAATCGCTTGGTGAGTGATCCAGCAGCCCATACTTCCTTCATTATGGAGATAATACAGGAATGCAATTTACTTCGATCGTTCTTACAGAACAAAATTATGCCACATGGAGTCGAGCAGCTACTATGGCGCTCAGCGTGAAGAATAAAGAAGGTTTCATTGATGGATCTATTGTTAAACCTTCTCATGATGATCCTCTATTTACAGCTTGGAGGAGGTGCAATCATGTGGTCTCCTCTTGGATCATCAATTCAATTCCTAAGGAACTTTATCCTAGTGTAATGCATAAGGACTCGGCGAGAGTAATATGGATTGAATTACGTGATAGGTACAGTTAAGGAAATGGCCCTAGGATCTATGAACTGAAGAAGCAGATTGCTTTAATTTCTCAGGCGAACAACTCTGTCAATTCTTATTTTAATAGGCTGAAATGACTTTAGGAAGAGTTAGAGAACTACAGACCTGGAGTTGAAAACACTGAATACAAGCGTGAGGATCAAATTATGTAATTTCTCATGGGATTGGATGATCAATTTGCTGGTGTTAGAGGTCAGATTCTACTGATGGATCTGTTACCTACGTTGAATAAAGTTTTTGCTCTTGTTGTGCAAGATGAAAGGCAAAAGGAGATAGTGGCTAATAGGCTGGGAACGTATGATGCCTCTGTTTTCGCAAGCAAAGCCATACAAAGGCCTTTTAACCAAAGGTTCAATGTTACAAATCCTTCTCAGAGGCGAGAGAGACCTGTTTGCAGCCATTGTGGATGTCTGGCCATATCAAAGGCAAATGTTATAAGTTAATTGGCTATCTTCCTAATCATAGAACTGGTTTCAATTCATCTACTGGTAGAGGAAAACCTCATGTTGCCAATGCTGTAGGACAAGTATATCATGGTCAAACATCTCGTGGTGATGCCTCAGAAATAATGAATTCTCTGTCACAAATTCAACAGCCTCGGGATATGATTTCACGTCCTACCACATATCCTGATACATTTACTCTCTCAGGTAATCAATTTCAGTCCAATGATGCACCAGTATCCAACACATGGATAATATATACTGGTGCTTCAGCACATATGGTGCATTCAATCAAGTGTTTGGCAGCTGTGACTGCTGTTATTGGTACTTCTGTGAAATTACCTAATGGTGACTCTGTTGCTGTTACTCATATTGGAGAAGTGAAGTTGTCTCCTACTTTATGTCTGCAAAATGTGCTTGTTGTGCCATCCTTTAAGTTTAACTTGATTTCAGTTAGTAAGTCGTTATCTGATTTTTTCAATGATTGTTACTTCATTCAGGATCCTTCAACGTGGAAAATGATTGGGGTAGGCAGACTTGAGCATGGACTATGTCATTTCCAACCTCACTTGAGCAACAATGTTCTGCCTCCAAATCCTCATCAACTCAATTCTGTGCCTGATACTTCCAACATCAGAAAACCTGCTGTCATTCCTAATGATGTTACTCGTTCTAGCTTTCCTTTTGATTGTAATAAGTCAATTCCTGTTTGTAATACCATTGATGGTAATGATATCAAAATGAATATTAATGTTTGGCACTGTCGTTTGGGACACTTACCAGCTTCCAAACTCTCTATCTAATAAATCTATCCCTAATGTTGATATCAATGAGGATTTACACTGCATTTTTTGTCCACAAGCCAAGCAGCACAGACTATCTTTTCCTACGAGTGACACTAAAGCTTCTAAACCGTTTGAAATCATTCATTGCGACATTTGGGGACCCTATTTTGTCACTTCCTTAGACGGTTCAAAGTATTTCCTAACTATTGTTGATGATTATAGTAGGATGACATGGACCTATCTCAAACTAGAACATTTATTCAGTTATGTTATCACCTCATTCAAACTCATTTTCAATGCACCATAAACACCATCAGATCTGATAATGGCTTAGAGTTTCAAATGACTGACTTCTACCTTTCCAAGGGCATCATCCATCAGTTAAGTTGTGTTGATACACCACAGCAGAATGGTGTAGTTGAAAGAAAGCATCAGCACTTGCTCAATGTTGCTCGAGCCCTCAAATTCCAAGCAAACTTGCTCTATCATTCTAACTGCTACCTACATCATAAACAGAACCCCTACCAATCTGCTTGCCAACAAAACACCTTATCAAGTCCTATTTCAGACAACACCCTTCTACAGCCATCTCAAGGTCTTTGGGTGTCTATGTTATGCCTCTACTTTAAAAAGGAACAGAACAAAATTTGACCCCAGGGCTGTACCTTGCATCTTCCTTTGCTATCCTTTTGGAATGCTTATAAGCTTTTCAATTTGAAAACCAATATGGTTTTCGTATCCAGAGATGTCTCCTTTTATGAAAATATATTTCCTTTTCATCATCCCACTTCGCTTAATCTCTTATCAAAATCTGATATTTCCATTGAACCCAACTCTATGTTATTTCCCATTAGACTTTATCTTGATATAGATGACTCCATTTCCAAACATGCCTCAGATACTCCTGACAACTCTATTCTATCTCCCAATTCCCATAACTCACCTTTTTATCCTTCTGTTAGATCTCCCATTGAAGACTCTACAAATAGCTCATCTCCTAGTCATGCATCACCACAGATCAGAAAATCTTCAAGAGTCAAACGTGCTCCCTCATACTTGAAAGAGTATCACTGTAGTTTCATGTCTCAACTGTCTTCCCATTCAGATTCCATGAAGAAGGATAATGACTCTGGCAAACAATACCCCATTGAAGATTATTTGGGCTACGATTTACTGTCTCCTCATCACAGAAATTATACATTGGCCATGTCCACTGTCTTCAAGCCCAAGACCTTTACAGAGGCATCTCAGCATCCTGACTGGATTGCAGCCATGGATGAAGAGTATAATACCTTAGTTTCTAACAATACCTAGGATATCACACCTCTTCCTGATCACAAGACTATTGTTTTCTGCAAATGGGTTTTCAAGGTTAAAATGAATTCCAATGGCACAGAGGAAAGGAAGAAAGTACGTCTAGTTGTTAAGGGATTCACTCAACAAGCGGGGTTGGATTACAAAGAAACTTTTTCCCTTGTTGCGAAGTTAGTTACTGTGAAGACAGTGTTGGCAGTTGCAGCTGCTAAGCAGTGGCACCTTCATCAGTTGGATATCAAAATGCCTTCCTTCATGGTGAGTTGGCTAAGGAGGTTTACATGATTATGCCTCCAGGTTATGAGCAGCAGGGAGAGCAAAGTGAACGGCTGGTTTGTAAGCTAAACAAGTCAATTTATGGATTGAAACAAGGTTCGAGACAATGGAACATGAAGCTCACATCCTATATTCTATCACAAGGTTTCAGACAATCTAAATCTGATCATTCATTATTTAGCAAGGTAAATGACTGCTCACTCACCACTCTATTGATATATGTGGATGATATAATATTTGGAGGAATTAGAAATGATCTGACTTATATTAATCAGTTTAAGGATAAGCTGAATAAGCAACTCAAGCTTAAAGACTTTGGAATTCTGAAGTATTTCTTAGGTCTTGAAGTGGCAAGGAATTCAACTGGGATATCTATTTGCCAAAAGAAATATGCATTGGATGTTCTTACTGATGCTGGATTTCTTGGTGCTAGACCAGCAAATACTCAATTGCAATGCAATTTGAAGTTAAAAAAGGATGAAGGAGAACCTGTTACTGATCCCAGTGTTTATCGAAGGCTGGTTGGGCGAATTTTGTATCTGACTATTACCAGACTAAACTTGTCTTACCCGATACAAATTCTGAGCCAATTTTTTCAATCCCCATGACAACCTCACTTAGAGGCGGCCTATCATGTCCTTAGGTGCCTGAAGAGCACACTAGCACAAAGTTTATTTTTTCCCAACAAGTCTGATCTTCAACTTAAAGGATATTGTGATGCTGACTGGCACCGTGTGCTGATACAAGGAGATCAATTACTGGGTATTGCATCTTCTTAGGCGATTCTCTAGTGTCATGGAAATCTAAGAAACAACACACCGTATCAAGGTCTTCAGCTGAGGCTGAATAGATCAATGGCAGCAGCGGTTTGTGAGTTTACATGGCTGAGAAATGTTTTGAATGACCTGCAAATTGATCACGCCAGACCTGCCTTACTGTTCTGTGATAATCAGTCTGCCATATACATAGCAAGTAATCCAGTTTTCCACGAAAGAACGAAGCACATAAAAATCGATTGTCATTTGGTGAGGGACAAAGTTCAAGCAAATGAAGTCAAGATGTTGCATGCAACTTCTCAACAGCAACTGGCGGACTTACTGACCAAGCCTTTAGTGGAACTAGGCTTACTTCACTTCTTAACAAGATGGGAGTGTTAAACATACACTTGCCATCTTGAGGGGGAGTGTTAAAATGTGAAATTATATGAAATTAGTGGAAGGTTATTTACGTCCTTTTACTTCACTTTCATTCTGTTTTATCTGTTAGCACAGTATAAGTGCTGGGCTCGATTTCATTGTATTTTGGATTTTTCAGATTTCCCAATTGAATCAATTTCTCTCTTCACCATTTCCTCCTCTTCAATTGGAGTCTTCATTTACATTTCTACAGTAAAGGTAATACATTTCAATTTCAATTTTTGTCTTAGAAATCAAAGTACTTTAAATCTGTTGTATTGCCAGTTTGTGGTTTGTATTAGAATTATCACGTGGACTGATTTTAACAAAAAGGAGAAGAAATCAAAACTAGTTAAGGAACCTTGCTTTGGACATGGCATGCAACATTTCTTTTTCTTTTTCTGGAGTCCTATTCATCTTGCCCAAAGACAAACCCAAATCAAGTTATTTTCATATATGAAGTTGAAAAATACCAATCTGATAGCTATTTAAGCTCCAGAGGAATAAACTAATAAATAGGAATCCGTCTTCTGTAAGGTTGACGTTCTCGGTGCAAATGCCATCAGGGGGCTATTAGGTTAGGGAATTTATTTTGGGTTGGCTACATAATTCCATTCTGAAATTTAATAATGGGTACGATGACACTGGTATATCAGCGTTGTTTTATTTAACAATTATAATGGTGTTAAAATTTAACCAACTTATTGATAATATATTGTGTTCTACTTCTATGAAATAGCAGTTGGTTTGCCTGGACTTACCCTCCGTTTCTGCTACTGAATAGTTCATTTATCATTCTTATGCTTATTCAGAAACTGATCAATAGTAGTTCCTCGTGTAACTGTTATGGATGCCTCAGGTGCGTTTGTGGGAGTTTCACTGGAAGGAAACATTGTTGCGACAAGGATGGATACAAATCTTCAGTTTTATGGTGATCCATACCTTACTACAGCTGATATCCTTCTTCGGACTGTGGATAGACCGAAGGCTGCTGAACCATTGTATGCTGCCCTTCGAGACCTATACTGCAAACTACAGTGCTAATTCTTGATTTGCTCGCATATAATTATGCTTGAAGTAGCCTAAATGGAAATCATTTTGGGTCTTTGATTGTATATATGTTGGCACCGTTCTTTGTTTGCTGATGAAATATTTGGTAGATACATGGTTCCACATGGTACGATCTTGTTCTCAAGGTTCGATGTGGTAAAACAAATCTTTCGGGGACTCAGTGGTATATTTGCTATCCCATTCTATCGATATGTATTATTATTTTTTATGCTCAGAAAAGGATTACGATGCCGGGTGTCAAAACTTGTACATAGACCATAAATACTATTAGTTGATATTTTACATTATGTATTGATAGAATTCAATCTATGGTAAATTGCTTTACTTTTTTACTGTATTTTTGTTCTATGAGCTTTATGATTTCTTCGAGAAGTAGATTTTGCAGTTGAATGCTATACTATTGGTCGACTTAAAGAAATGCTTGTGTGATGTTGATTTTTTAAAACCTAATTCCGCGTACAACTTATTCGGTTTTTGGCATGACATTTGGGTGTTCATATCAATTGCCAATGTTTTTTTTTTCAGTGTTACTCGTAAATTTTGAGAGTGTGAAAGATAAATGATGTAACTATATTTCAGAAAATTCCACATTTTGCGTTTTGTCATCGTGACTCCCTTGGACGGGAGTAGCGTAAAGATGCCTAAAATCACCTAAACATGACATTGTCTATCTTGAATCATGCCATTTTTCTATATACTACGTTTTCATAGCATGAAATAAGCATAATGTCTTGAACTCGAAACTTTTTTCCCCCCTCAAAATAGAAGGTTGAGGAGTTTAATACCAAGAAAAAGAATTAGAGTGGAAGGCGCAAAACAGCCTAAAAGTTGGAGGTTGTACATGCAAACGTCTCTATATCTCAATAGTATTATTCAAAACGAGTAGATAATAAATCCCAATGAAAATAAATAGATTGGTGTTAAATTAAGATTTACCAACTTCATATATGTTATTTAATACTATATTAACATTAAACTATTAAAGTTTATTGAATAATCAAATTTATTGAATAAAATAT
>CAIGRM010005887.1:0-12681 GCA_903798335.1 Fraxinus albicans | reverse complement strand
TTATGTACAAGTAGCATTATTTCTAAAAGCAATAATGGATCCAGAGATTCTAACTTAGTAAAATAAATAAATAAAGGCCCAAAAACACAAGGAGGTGCTAGCTGGATGACTTTCTGAATTCTGATGGAATTCTGTGCTTGCTTACATTCATATCTCACCTTGAAATGCCCAAATTAAAGTACATTTCTATCAAAATGGACCACTAATTCATTGGGGCCAGAAAACTCTTCAAAGATTTAAGGATGTTTTTTTTTCTTTTATATTATTGGACTGGGGCAGGTAGGGTGGGCGAGGGACTGGGGCAGGTAGCACTATGCGCAGTAATATTCATGTTTAATGAATATCTCTAATGAGTTCGGTCTATACTTCAAATTTCAGTATTGTATATCGAATTTGGTGTCATAGTAAAAGCACGACTACTAAATAAGATGAGATTACGTTAATCCTTTTTTTTTTTTTTAGCAAAAACGAGAGTACTAAGAATAGCAAATAATTTTTTTTTTTTTTTTTTATAAATTGATGGTCGAGTATATATAATTCTTTTTGTAAGTTTTGTGTGGTTGATTGCTAGTTGTTTTTTGAATTAAGCTAAATGAACATAATGCTTGACATAGGGATTGACCGACCCCTCAAATTGCATGTGGGTCCAGACCTGAATTAAATAATATCGATCTCCTCCATGTGTGTGTTGTGTTATCCCCTATGTCAAGCATTACGTTTGTGTAGCAAAACTCTTTGTTTTTTTTTTTATTTTTTTCCCGAATATTGAATACCGCTAGATGTTGCAACTAGTATTTAGATATTCTCCAGTGAGTTTCATAAGTTGACATGTGGTAATACGTAAATAAAAAGACTTCCTATCAACATGACATCTATATTTTACTGAATAGATGGTCAAGTTCAATTTTCATCTTCAATGAGTTCGGTCTATAATTTAAATTTAATTTCTAATGTATATTAAATAGAAGTGAGAAAAAAATATTCCCTCCGTTCCAATTATATAGGTTGGATTTCCTTTTTCTCTTGTCCCAAATACACACATTTCTCACTTCTTTTATTAATTCCAACAATAATTTAGTTTTACATACTGAAATTAAATAGGTGTAAAGTAGGAAAGATTTTGGCAAAAATTAATTTTTCAATTACATTAAAGAAATTTTCTTAATCCGTGTGAAAAACGAAACAAGCCTATATAATTGAGATGGAGGGAATAATAAACATGTGGTGGAAATATAAACGTCTCTCTTTATAACGTCTATTTTTTCTCGTGACGTAAGTTAAATACAATTCCATATAGATTGTATATTGGAGAAGGATTTTTATATAAATCGTCTATTTTGCTTATATGGCAACGTTTTAATGCAATTCACATTAATATTAAAGATAAATCCGGTTCAATGTGACTTCCTTGTGTAGAAACTGAAGCACAGTCAAACCAGCCTGTCTAATTAAATTTGACAACTATATCTTTGGGCTGCGTGCAGGCATGCGTACATTATTCCAGCTTGGGTTGAAGGTTTAATAAGGCCTAAATTGGACCACCAACTAATTTAATTTTGCATTGTGCTTCGGGCTTCCTTAGAGTGGTCCTATATTGATCATAATTATAAGTGAACTCAAACCTCTTCTGCCCCCAAGTACATTTATCGAAGGACCTCTTGCTTTAACCTATATTTGGTACGATACATTAGATAGTCAGAACAAGATAAACGGATAAATTTTAGTTTCTTTTCATCTTTTGTCATGTCCAATCGTTTTTATGGTTGCTAACTGAATGGGACGATCCCCAAATGCTTTAAAGCAAAGTTGGACAAAATCATCAACGTCGTGTGACATTTTTGGCTTCGGANTTTGGTACGATACATTAGATAGTCAGAACAAGATAAACGGATAAATTTTAGTTTCTTTTCATCTTTTGTCATGTACAATCGTTTTTATGGTTGCTAACTGAACGGGACGATCCCCAAATGCTTTAAAGCAAAGTTGGACAAAATCATCAATGTCGTGTGACATTTTTGGCTTCGGAATGAAAATTTGATAGAAATTTCTACTATCTGACATAGAAGTTCAATTTATCTTAATTGACTAAAGATTAGGGTTTCCATAAATAAGATAAAGAGTTCAAGACTCCATAAAAAATATTGTCCAATTTAGCTTATGTTTGGTAGAAATTAAAATCAGATTTTTAGTAAATTTTAATAAAAATTAATAAACTGTATGGTTGAAAAATTGTGAATCTCATGAAATGTGTGATTAAAATTAATTATTGACTTTGATTTAAATTAAAATTTAGATGTTAATCCTAATCAAACGTTGGCTTAATTTGAGAATTCTATCCTATTTTATTTTATTTTTTGGGCCTAGCAAATATTTGATGTTAATCAGAACTCTGCTCAAAATATCCTAGGCCTATTAACTTTGTCAAAATTAGGCCCAGTACGGCCCATTTATTAAAAATTGATAGTTTTATAAGTTTTCATTTAACAGTAAATTTTACGACCAGAGGAAAACTAAGCCACCATTTGACCCCATAAAAATTATAATTCATTTTTCTTATCAATCACACATTTTTTAATAAAATAATATCACACATAATCCAAAAAAAAAAATTATTCTTTTTGACCACACAAATTCCAAAAAAACATTATTCCGACTACTAAAATTTCAAATGATGGGAATCAAACGGGAGCTAAATGGTATCAGTCCCAATCAAACACTAAATTTGTTATTTCTTTCTGTCAATCTTCGGCCTATACGCTACTTGTTTTGGCCAACTAGTTCTCGTCATCACTGCAATCCTCGTCGTCGTCGCAGTTGGTGTTTTCAACTCCGATGTTAGGTACAATGTTCGCCTCTCTTGCTCTTGTATATTTTCTACATTTTTCTGGGTAGTATTATTTGATGAAAATAGTAGAATCTTTTGTGAAATCATGAAGTAGAGGACCAATTAAGGTATGATTTTTGTTTTTCTTTTCTTTTTTTTTTTTTCTAGTATAAAATTCATAATTTAATCTAATAAAAATAGTTCTGGACCTTGTGGTTTTTATGTGTAGTTGCACTGATATTTGTTTATATCTTGATCGTATATTTTGTATCTTACGTCTATGGTTAAAATTCTTAAATTGTTGGCTTAATTTTTAAAGATATAAATTTGATGTGATTTCTAATTTGGACTAGTGGAAAGAGGATTCTTTACTGAAAAATTTAATTTAAACTTTACTCGTATGTTACAAAAAGCATTGTATCTACTGATTTTGCAAAGTAAAGAGATGTTCGTAAGCCTATGTTTGACGATCATTATTTGGGAAAAATAAAGTTTTGAATAATATTTTTTAGGAAAATGTGTGGTTAAAAAGTATGGAAAAATTTTGGGTTTACGTATATAATATTTTACTGTGTGAACATATGGTTGAAAATGAGTATATAAAAAAAATTCAATTAATTGTTGTCAAACAGGGGCTAGATTGTTTATTATTATTGCTTGATCATGCTTCTTTCTGAGATTTTTTACTTCTTTTTTTGTTTTTGCTAATAGCTTTTTACTAGAAATGAATCTTTGATTCCCCAAACTTGTTTATGCAATCAAACATTGATGCTATCAAAATTCGTACCTGGATTGACTTGAACATGATGGTTGAACTCCGCGTGGTATGATCCTCAATACCTGAAACAAAGGCGTCGATGTGTGTTCTCATCGCCCCTCTGATGCTTAAGTCAGAGAGGAATCACAAAATATATACTGGAATATTATTGAAAAGCGTACCTGAAGAATGATAGGGGATACCTATTTAAAGAGGCTGTGGCCGAGTACTAGACAGACGAGTATTCCCTTATGGGAGGTGTTTGTGTGGTGCTGGGATTGTGTTATTTTGATATAAGGTGAGTTTTATGGTAAGTTGGGGGTCTAATGGTTGAGTGAACTAATATTCTTATGGTCACGTGCGGTTGGAAAGAAGCACGTGAAGTAGGGACCGAGAGGTCGATGTACTCATCTGGGACACCTTCGGCCTCGACCTCATACAATCTGCTGTGGTGCCCAGCAAGCAAAATGATGAGCTTGAGTTTGGGTTTATTACCTCAAAGGATAAGACCTAGACTCGACCTCGACCTCAGTGACCCACATAATTGGGATGAATGGTCGATCTCGAGGTCAGGTACGGGGTTATCACAAGCCCCCGTGCATCGGCCCCTAGCTGAGAGAACACTCTCGAGTAGAGGATTTGGATGCATAGAGCTGTTATCGGACCAGGTTGAATTAGGTGGGCCTTTGTGGGCCGCCACGTGTTGGCCTCGAGTAGGTAAAAGGGCAGGACTTTAGATTGTTGACATGTGGCAGAAACCAACGTCCAGGATTCAAAGACTCCTCACATTCCTCAAGCCCTTATAAATACTCCACATTTTACCTGTCATTTTTCACTTTTCACTTTTTACTCTCAACGTCCAGCAGATCGAGTTCAGGGCATAGAGGGTTTGGTTAGCGTCGATCTTGAGAGGTAAGTGTTCGAGCTCTTAAGTGCTTTTTTTATAATGTCAGTAGCAGTAGTGAGGGATCGAGTGGTAGCAGTAGCAGTAGCAGTAGTGCAACGTCTAGGAGTTCGAACCATAGTAGACCCAATCTCGAGAATACATCACTCGTCCCTATGGCAGTCCCCATCACCTCACATCCCGAGGTCGAGTCTGTGATGACGTACCCTAGGATAGAGACCATCTATGAGGAATACGTGGTTATAAAAATAGCTAGGGAGTTCAGGGTTATGCCCATTTGTGATGTTAGGACTCCCGGGCCCGACGAAACCATGTTGGATGCTCGGGATGGAGAGATCACTTTTTTCAGGGATGCCCTTAAGGCCGGGCTCAGGTGGCCACTACACCCCTTCTTCATCGATTTCCTAACCTCGTACCTAATTTGCCCGGGTCAGCTAGCCTCGAATGGCTGGAGGCTGCCGGTGTACTTTTTTATTTGGTGTAGGTGTCTCGGGGTAGAGTCTAGGACCGATCTTTTAAGAATGGTTTATGATTTGAAATACTCGCCGAGGTTTAATTGCTTTGTGTATTTATCGACAAAGGGGGGATTTAGGACACTCGAAACCTCGAGCTTTCTTCGTGGTTGGAAAGAGAGGTACTTTTTTGTCAAGCAACAAACCCCGATCATCCCTTCATGCCAATGTGGTCATCCCCGATAAGGATAGGTTTAATGAGGGGCAAGCCTACTTCGAGGTTCTGGAGAGGGATAGGCTTAGATTAGTTAACCACGAGTCACTGGCAGCTAAGGTTGATTTCCTGCTCGAGGAAGACACCCTCGACCTCGCCAACGTGAGGGGCATCGAGGGTACGAGTCGAATCCTTACTATTATGAGTTGTTACCCCGAACTGAGCTCGAGCTAATGACTTGTATTCTTCCTTTGCAGATTTGGAGATGTCTTTTAACCGTCCACACTTCTTGATAATGTTCACAAGAAATCAAAGGGCCCGAAGCCCAAGCCACCAGCCCCGTCGAATGGGAAGAAAAGAGCTCGAGATTCCACGTCAAGCAAAATGCCAAGTGAGCCTGGGCAGCTCTCGAAGAGCCCAGGGCTTCATCCGCAGCCTTCTCCCCGACCTTCTGTTTCTCGGGGCCCCCCAAAGGTCGTTGACCTAGAGGACGATGCTCCTCTTCCTCAAGCATTGCTCGAGGACCATGCCCGATGTCCTTTGATCCCCTCAATAGTGGCAAAGTATAAAGGTGAGGTTGAGCTCGGTGAAGGTGTTTGAGCTCTGGAGCTCATTACCCTAAAGGTATGTTCCTTTGACGCCGAGCTTTTGACTTGTAATATTTTATATTTTATGAAATTTCATCTTGTTTTGATCTACGTTGTCTTTGTAGTCTCTGAGTATGGCTCGAGGCTTGTCTCTGCAGAGCCTCGAGTCATCGAGCAAGGTGGAGGAGCTCGAGGCTCAAATGGAGCAGAACGAAAATCGTATCAAGGAGCTCGAGGTCGAGCGTGACCTCGTTCGTATCGATCTGAGGAAGATGCGAGATCAGATGGGTGAAATTAAAGATGAGGCCGAAGAGACGAAACTGGAGCTCATCCAGGTGAAGAAAGGGGTCGAGGACCAGCTTGCCAAGGCTTGAGCCCGAGTAGTTGAGGAGTTTAAGAACTCTGAAGAACAGAAGACCTTACTCGGGAAGTATGGCTTGGGTTCGTACCGTTACGGCCTCAGGTTGGCTCGATCCTTTCTAAGGACGAAATTGCCCGATGACGCGAAGCCCATCATAGAAGATCTGAAATCGGTGAACGAGCTTGCGAACGAACTCGAGCTATCCCCGTTTGAGGACTATGCTTACAAGGAGGTCGTTATACCGAATGGCGAAGAGTCGGTCGACCCAACAAATCTAGATTAGGCCCCTCCCCAATCTTTAAATGTAATTTATGTTTTTTAATAAATGTAACGAAGGATATTACCCGATTTGGGCTTAATGGTCGATGTTTTGTGTTTTTTGATCGTGCATTTTATTTTATTTTTAATTTTTACGCATTTCTCGTACTGCACTTCGAGTTTGGACAAAATTGAGGCCGAGTTTTTGCATCAGTAGGTCGAGCAGTGTATTTGGCCAAGTTTTAGCCAATAAGCTCGTGTTATTTCCATAACCTATGCAAGCACTGGGCTGATTCCAGTTAGCTCGGGTCATGTTGCGTTAATGAGCTCAAGCGTGTTACTTGGCTAATTTTAGGCCAAGTTTCTTGGTTCATGTTTTTGGATCACCTCGAGTCGTGCAACTAGACGTGTTGGCCTAGTAGCTCGAGTGATGTGATGTAATGAGCTCGAGCATGTTACTTGGCTAATTTTAGGCCAAGTAGCTCCAGTGCTGTGATGCAATGAGCTCAAGCGTGTTACTTGGCTAGCTTTAGGCTAAGTAGCTCTAGTCATGTTTCGAATCACCTCGAGTCGTGCAATTGGGCTTGTTGGCCTAGTATCTCGAGTGATGTGAAGTAATGAGCTCGAGCGTGTTACTTGGCTGATTTTAGGCCAAGTAGCTCGAGTCATGTTTTGTAATAAGCTCGAGCGTGTTACTTGGCTGGCTTTAGGCCAAGTAGCTCGAGTCATGTTTCGAATCACCTCGAGTCGTGCAACTGGACATGTTGGCCTAGTAGCTCAAGCGTGTTACTTGGCTGATTTTAGGCCAACTAGCTCGAGTCATGTTTTGAATCACCTCGAGTCGTACAACTGAGCCTGTTGGCCTAGTAGCTCGAGTGATGTGATGTAATGAACTCGAACGTGTTACTTGGTTGATTTTCGGCCAAGTAGCTCGAGTCGCGTTTTTGAATCACCTCGAGTCGTGCAAATGGGCCTGTTGGCATATTAGCTCGAGTGATGTGATGTAATGAGCTAAAGCGTGTTACTTGGCTAATTTTAGGCCAAGTAGCTCGAGTCGTGTTTTAAATCACCTCGAGTCGTGCAACTGGGCATGTTGGCCTAGTAGCTCGAGTGATGTGAAGTAATGAGATCGAGCGTGTTACTTTAGGCCAAATAGCTCAAGTCATGTTTTTGAATCACCTCGAGTCTTGCAACTGGACCTGTTGGCCTAGTAGCTCACGTGATGGTGTATCATAAGGCTCGATATCGTCCACTATATGTGTGCACTATGGAAAATTTCTGGATTGTTGGAAGTCGAGGTCGGGCATTGTTTTATTACATTTTCGATATTATTGGGACCACTTGTCGCCGTAATGTACTTCAGTATATTAAAATAACGAGTGTTACACGGCATATATGTCATAATTTGAAGGAGTAAACTATTTGAGGGCACGCAAGCCAAACTAGAATATAAAGATGGAGACAATTGACTAAGCGCGAACCGAAAACATCCCAGATCCTACGTACTTGGTTGCATAGCCAGTTACTCGTAATGAATTTAAGTTGCCATCATCCCATGACAGAAACTACGCGCAAACTGAAAGGCAAAGACTTTCGGGCCGTAGGAACTTGGTTGCACAATCAGTTACTTGTAATAACTTTTTAAGTTGTTAGCGTTCCATGGCCTCGGGAGTGGTCTTCCCGAGGTGTCATTCAAGATGTATGCCCCACCTTTTAATTGTCGTATGATTTCGAAGGGGCCTTCCCATACCGGTCCTAGCTGTCCCGGGTGATGTCCGATAGCAGCTGCTCTCCTGAGGACCAAATCGCCGACTCTGGACCTTCTTGTCTTCACCCTGGTATTGAAGTGCTTTGCGGTTTTATTTTGATAACTTGCGGCCCTCAGTGAGGCTTGCTCTCGTACCTCCTCAAGTAAGTCAAGATGCTCGATAGTTTGTCCTTCAGCGCTAGGGCTCGATTATCCTTTGTGTTGGAAGTCTGACCTCAATTGGTATCATAGCCTCTATGCTAAAAGCTAGCATAAAAGGGGTCTCACCTGTTGCGGTTTTATGAGAAGTCCTATATGTCCAAAGTATGGCGAGTAACTCTTCGGGCCAAACTCCCTTGGTGTCTCCAATCCTTGTTCTAAGGTTTTGTAATATAATCCGGTTAGTTACTTTTGCGAGACCATTACTCTGAGGGTATGCAACCGAGGCTAGCCGATGATCAATCCCGAGGTTGGTACAAAAGTTTCTGAATTGTGAATTATCAAATTGCCTTCCATTGTTCGTTATTAGAACCTTCGGTATTTCGAACCTACACATAATGGACTTCCATACGAATGATCTGAGCTTGAGTTCCAAGATAATTGCAAGGGGTTCAGCTTCTACCCACTTTGTGAAGTACTCTACCTCTACAACAAGGAATTTCACTTGACCTCTCCAAGGATGTCTACTCCCCATTGCTCAAAAGGGACAGCATAGGGGATGGAAGTAAGTTCTTCCGTGTGAGTATATATCAAGTTGCCTAACCTTTGGCACTTATCACACCTCTTTACATAGTCTGACGCGTCCTTTTTCATGCTAGGCCATTAATATCCATATCGTATGAGCTTGTAAGCTAGTGTACAAGCTCCTTAATGATTTCCGCATATGCCTACATGAACCTCTGCTCGGGCTTGGAGGGACTTGGATGGCTTAAGATATCTGAGGTTAGGGTAAAGTAAAACTTCTGCGAAACAAGACTCCTCCGATAATGCAGTACCTCGAAGCTCTAGTCTTGACGCTTCTCGCTTCCCGAGGGTCAGGAGGTAGGTTCCCACTAGTTAAGCATTCCAATATCGGATCCATCCAAGAAGGCTCGTGGTCGATGTCCATGATGCTTGGCTTTGGATTTATGATGGTCTGTCACCATCGTTACGTGCACTGTTCTGTCTAGTCCATATATCCCCATGAACATAAGTCAAACTAGGGCGTCGGCCTTTGCATTGTCAATTCTAGCGATTTTGATAATCTCACAGCTTTTGAATCGTCTCCAAAGGTCATGCACCTTTAGGTAATACAGGCTCATTTTTTCATCTTCTCTCTCTAAAGTACCCTCGATTTGGCCAACCACAAGCTGCGAGTCGCTGAAAACTTTGATGTGCTCGATTTGAAGATCATACGCCAGTTCTAGAGCTAGGATGACAGCATCATACTCCACTTCATTGTTGGTGGCTCCAAATTCAAATATGAACTCACATTGGATTTCGACGGTGTTGTTAGGGTCGGTGACAATGACCCCGACGCCCGATCCCGAACTGTTCGATGCTCCGTCTACGAAGATTTCCAAAATTTCCAAGGTCTTGGTCGAGTTAGAATCCAGCGGCCACAGGACCTAAGGGTAAGTTCTGCGATGAAGTCTGCTAAGGCCTGGGCCTTAATGGCGGGACGTGGCTTAAACTCTGTGAAACTCGCCCAGTTCAGCTGCCCACTTCAGTAGTCTTCCCGACACATCCGACTTTTGAAGTATGTGCCTAAGTGGTTGATTGGTGAGCACAATAATTGGATAAGACCAGAAGTATTAACGCAGCTTCCTGGCAGCTATAACCAACGCAAGTACAAGTTGTTCATCCAATGTGTACCGGGCCTCTGAGTCGAGAAGCACTTTACTAACATAGTAAATAGGTCGCTGAACCTTTCCTACCTCCTTCACTAACAATCCACTTACTGCGTTCTCCGAAACGACTAAGTACAACAGTAATGTATCACCTGGTTCTGGCCTAGTGAGGACTGGGGGTGTCGATAGTGTTTGGTTCAGCTCTTGAAAGGCAACATTGCATTCCTCATTCCAATCAAAGTTCCGATTACCCCTTAAGATTTTGAAAAAATGGAGACACCTGTCAGCGGCTCGAGAAATGAACCTATTCAATGCCGCCACTCGACCAACCAATTTTTAAATTTCCTTCTTGTATGCCGGTGCTTCCATGGATATCAAGGCTTGGATCTTATCTGGGTTGGGCTCTATTCCTCTATGTGTGATCATCAACCCAAAAAACTTGCCCGAGGCCACTCCAAACGTACACTTCATAGGGTTCAGCTTCATCATGTACTTCCGTAGCGTATCGAAGACCTCTTCAATGTATGAAATATGACCATCCGCTTGCTTGCTCTTAACTACCATGTCGTCCACATATGCCTCGATGTTCTTTCCTATTAAGTGAGCAAAACCTTGTTGATAAGCCTTTGATATGTAGCTCCTGCATTCTTCAACCTGAAGGGCAGACCTTGTAGCAGTAAATGGCTGAATCTGCCATAAACGAGGTCTTCTCCTGATCCTCCTCTAACATAAGAATTTGATGGTATCCAGAGAATGCATCCAGAAAAATGTATAATTTATGGCCTGAGGTACTGTCTACATGACTATCAATTCGAGGTAGGGGATAGCTATCTTTAGGGCATGCTTTGTTCAGACCTGTAAAGTCAATGCACACTCTCCACTTTCCATTGACTTTCTTAACAAGAACGACGTTGGCACGCCAGTCGGGGTATTGGACTTCCCAAATGAAATTCGCATTGACGAGCTTGGAACTAGCTTGGAAACTTCTTCTCGTATGACTTCCCGCCATTCGGGGGCAAATTGTCTCATTCTCTGTTTTACTGGTCTTGCACCTTGGATTATGTTAAGTCTATGTACTGCGACCTCGGGATCTATTCTAGGCATATCTTCAATGTTCCGAGCAAATACATCAATGTTGCGAGCTAGGCAGCCAACAAGCTCGGCATTGGTTGTAGCATCAAGATCTCGACCAATAGAGATTTTTCTTCCAGGCTCGAGCTTGACCTCATCCATCTCTTCCACAGGGGAAAGCCTCCCACGATGCTCGAGGTCAAGCCCAACCTCATAAAGTTGTATGACGTCGGTCTTGATCTCATGAACGCTAGTAACATAGTACTCTCTGGCTACTGTTTGACTTCCTCGGACTACTCCGACCCCATTACTAGTAGGAAACTTCACTGCCCGGTGGAAAGTTGAGACAATTGCCTTGATTGTGTTTAGTAACGGCCTTCAAAGTATGGAGTTGTAGGCCATAGGAGCACAAACCACTTGGAATGTTGTGATATGCTTGACCTGATTTCCTTCTGATCCCAATGTGAGAGGTAACCCAACAATGCCTTCCGGAATGACGACACCACCTCCGAACCCCTATAGGGGTTTTTCACCGGCTTGAGCTGCTCAACTGATATAACCATCTGAACGAAAGCCTCATGTGACAGTACGTTAGCTGCGCTTCCATTGTCCACCAGAATTCTTCGTACTTCAAAATTAGCAATGATCACTGATATGACTAAGGCATCATCATGAGGAAAAGACAAGCCATCTAGGTCCCTTGACCCGAAGGTAATGTCTCCCACATCACCGAGATCCAAGCTTAAGACCGAGTGGTATTGTGTGGCGTACTGCTTCCACTGTTGGAGTCTCCTTCCGAGGTCGTTCCTCCGACAATTATATTGATAGTCCCTGTGGTTGGTTGTTTATCTCTCCCATCTTCAAGGGCCTTACCCCTATTCTGGTTGTTCCGCGGAGCTTGTCTTCACTGTCGTATGTGCCCAGGAAGCCCCACTTGACAAGAGCCTCGATTTCACACTTCAAAGAGAAGCACCCTTCGGTTGTGTGTCCATGATCTCTATGAAAGTCATAGTACTTGCTTTTTTCACGGGCTTCAGGTAGAGCCCGCAGTCTCGGGGGCCATTTCAACTCTTTAAGGTCTTTGATTTTCATCAGATTGTTAGACCTCGTGGTGTTCAGGCGAGTAAAAGGTGTTGAAAGAGGATCTTGCTTTGGTCTGTTTCGAAAGGGGTTCGGGCCTTTGCTGGACTCATGTGGCCTCTTTAGGTCGGGCTTCTTTAATGGTAGGGCGTCCCTCTTTGGAAATATAGTCTCCTCCATGTTGATGTATTTCTTAGCTGGGGTAAGTAGGTCGGTTATCGACTTTGGAAGGGTCTTCGATAGTGACATCTTGAACGCTTCACATCTTACGGCATACGTTGGGGCAGAGACTGCAGCTGTGATGTGTAGATCAAGGATCATAAGTCTCTCCTTATTAAACTTTTCCATGAAATTATGAAGTGTCTCACTTCACTGGGTCCCTGATGCATCTGCATGAGTGACACGGCAGTCTTCCTGATGCGCTTACTACTTGTAGAGAACGCGGAGAACTTGTCTGCCAGGTCCGAAAAGGAAGATATGGAGTTGGGTTCCAATGTGGGGAACCAATCTCTGGCTGCGTTGGTAAGTGTCTGAGGAAAGGCCTTGCACATTACAGCATCGGGTGCGACCTACAAGTTCATGATATCTGTGTATATG
>CAIGRM010005874.1:0-12225 GCA_903798335.1 Fraxinus albicans | reverse complement strand
CCTGAGCATTTCTTTGTTGCAACTCAGGATGCTGAGTTAAGGAAGAAGTTGCAAGAGGTTTCTACAGCTTTTTCCCTCCTAATATGTGTCAATTGGGTTTAATACTACGACAATTTTAATGGTTCAAACATCTAGTTCTCCAATGTGTGTGTGTGTGTTCAAGTGCATCAAGTTAAAAAGGTGTAATCCTAGTTTAAGTTTTTTGTCAGATTGATGTAATTCATATGGAAATACATCCATATTGATTTTAATTTTGAAACAACTTATGGTGGCAGATCCCTGGGGTGCCTGTAATATATGCTCTTAGAAATTCTCTCTTTCTTGAGCGGCCATCAGGATTTCAGCACCAGTTTGCCAAGATTGCTGAAGAAGAACGATCACGTATGAATGAGTGGGAGTATAAAATTTTGAAGAAAAAGAAGAAAGCAGCAATTGAGGAAGCAGCGGATGCTTCTAATGCAAATGAAAGCAATGAAGATCATGCATTAGATACTCAGGTTGTCAAGGCAAACATTAAAAGAGATAGAACAAATGTGAAGGATCAGGTTCAGTTCAAGCGAAAGAGAGCTAAGGTAAGATTCATTATATTGTCTTTCCCCCCCATAAACTGTGTCCAATTCCAGTCCTGGGGAGTGGGGACAAAGGGACAGATGAATAGGCTTTGATTCCAAGTCCATATCTTTGTTGTTCTAAGTCCTTATTGCTTTCAATTATTGCTGCTACTTGTAAATGGGCATGGATTTAGGTTCTCAATGCAAGTTGGTTGTAATATAAATGCTAAAAATATTGTAGTAATTGATGTAAACACATGACACACCTTCGCAGGATGTCTCAACAAGCAGATGTTTTATTCCTTGTTTTGTGCATTGCAGGGTCCCAACCCTCTATCGTGCAAGAAGAAGAAGACAGATGAGAATAAAAATGCTTCTTCAGAAAAGGTGGGTCGTTATTAATGGGTTTTCATATATAGCTTATTTATCCTGCCTTTGAACATTTGCCCCAAACTTAAGATGTACTCAAGAGTATACTGTTACTTGGATAACGTATATGTAATCAACCAAATTTGATATGAGGTAATTCAGAAGAATTTCTATTAATTGTTGGGAAACTTGATTGACATGATTAGGGTTTTCCTCATGTCACCTTAGATTCTTAGAGGGTGTTTGGTGGAGATTAAAATTTGATTGTGATAGAAGTTTTTGCAATGTGTGATTGAAAAGTAGTGGAACCCATGAAAGATGTGGTTAATATTAAAATTTTTAGTAGATTGTGATAGAAGTTTTTGAAATGTGAGATTGAAAAGTTGTGGGACCCATGAAAGATGTGGTTAATATTGATTGCTTGATTTTGACTTGGATTAAAATCAGATTTTAATTTGGACCAAATAGGGGCTTAATAAATAGTGTGGTGTCTGAAAGCTGCTTATTGGTCTGGAGGGTGTCATATCAGAAAACAAGGTGTCAGATGAGTATGTCCATGCCAGCCCAATTTCTGGCCTTCCTACAGCTAGGTCTGCACCTGATTTGCTGTACTAAACTTCCAAAAAAGAATATCCAAGCCCATGAATCTGCAAAACAGAAGAACTACCCCTTAGTGCATAAAAAAAAAATAGTAATCTTTTAATTACTGTCTGACTTCCTTTTGCCTACCTAGAATAACTCGATTCCTGCGTGCACTTACTGATAAAGTTATCTCTAAAGGTAGATTATTAGAAATCAGAATGTCATGTATGTAAGCATTTATATATAAAGAAAAATGTTATATGAATGTCAATGGTTTACTCAAATGTTCAAGTGAAGTATTTGACCAATTCCTCTTATTTTTTTTGTGAAATAGGCTGGACAAAATAATGAAAGTAAAACGATTACTTTAATATTTATAAAAAGGTAACAGCATGCCCTGTACAAGTGCTTATATAAAAGCATGCAACTAGCAAGAGAGTTGTTGAGACTAGAAGACTAGGCTTGGCCTCTGATTGGATGGACTAAAAAGTGTAAGGATATACAAGTAATGGGTGATCTTTAATTATTTTGGTTGTGGATTGCTCTCTGTTTTTTCTTTTATTTTTCTTTTGGAGTGGGGGTGGGGTGGGGTGAGGGGGATGGAGGTGAAGTGGATTGGTGGTTGGATGACCCCCTGTCCGCTTACTTAGCTCCTACTTGTAGCACGTGGGAGAACAAGTCTACTATGAAAGGATTCCTGTACTAGCCCCACCAGAATTGCTATTTGCATATCTTGGAATGCCTAGTTATTCGCATCTCTGATAATTGATACCGTGCTTTGTAGACAATAAGCTGTTTAATAGAATAACTGAACAATAGTGAGATTGCTTGTTCTTCATAAGGCACTTCGAATTGTGGATCTTGTATATCCCGCATGTAAGCGCACATGCACATGGGTGTGGGAGGGGAATGGGGGCTTCTACTGGTACACAACTGATCAGAAGCCATTTCTTGTTCTGTATTTTTGTTGCTTTTATTTACTATTGTGACGACATTTGATTGCAGGAAAGCAAGATTGTTGATAACAGTATGAGAAACAGGAGTAGAAAACGTAAGAGGTTAAGGAAAAGCAAAAATGTCAACGAGGCAACTGTTTAATGGCATTTGGCACGCTAGTTCTCAGAATTTCTGACTTTTCCTGTTATTGGCTATTTAAGTCCAAAATTTACGGAGACGTGGTAAGGCTGCATTATATTCAAGTTGAAAGTTCACTTGTATTAGGTACTTGAGGGATACTTGGAATACATGTATACACAAGTACATTAGTTGCTTTCATTATGAAGTCGATGGTTTTTGGGACTGATCCCGTGTTTGTTTTGCTAATGCCTTTTTGGAGCTTGTTATTAATTGACGTGCCTGACAATATATTCAGCTTGATGTCCATTATTCTCACATCTAAATGGGATCTCTTCCTAAGAATTATTTAGTGAGAAGGGGAGAAATAAACTGCAAGATACAAGAAAAGGGAGAGAAAAAAGCCCAAGGGCCATTGTTTTACTTGTACCCATGGGCTAATGGAAGCATAAATCACAGAATAAAAACTAAAATAGATCTATATGCATAGTACACTATAAAGTTGACTGAACCTAGTTAAAGCTAGGACCTTACCACAACGATACTTGAATTTTGCTTTCATTACTGATTAGATCCTTTTTAAATCTGCAGAAAAGTAGCTATGCATATCTATTTCATATTTCGACTTTTATATATGTTGCTATGAAAACTTTAAATACCACGTTCTTATCTTTTGGATATGAGCATGAGTGCACATGGCTGCATTATGGATCTTGAATTAATACTGCTAGTATTAAGGAGTTCTATTAGTAAATGTGAATTGCGCTAAGTAGACAACTGATAATGCAGTGCTAAGTCTTTTATGGGCATGTTTAGAATGTGAATTAAACATTGCATGTCTTTGTTCTTAATTTTTTTTCGAATGCCTTTCTGTACATCATACTAAATTTATCATCACCACAAAATATGATGAACCATTGTAAAGGCTCTAATCAAAGCATACCAGAATAGCGGCTCCATAGAAATGGTCTTGTGCATGATGCATGGTCTGGATACCTTGGACTGAACAAAAATATGGCCCTCAGAAAGCATAATCTTAGTGTGCTCCTACACAAATGAGGTGTGAAGCCAATTTGTGCAACAACTCGAGTCTCTGTGCCGAAGTCGTTATATCATATGTATTGTTATCTCGAAAAGAGAATTGTATTAGGATTTAACTTAATTCTCTTATAAGACAGAAGTTTTGGTTTGAATCTTGGAGGACGTGATAGAAATCCGTGAGGAATAAGATGGGCCCATGCTCTTCCAGAGCGGACGATATGCAAGAGAATGGTCAGGTATGAGGTCTGGGTCGTTACAATTTGCATTCTCTCTTATTGCGAATTTGCGATTATTTAATAAGTTTAGGATTAAAATTCTTTATTTTTGAAGTTTGGAGAACCTGTTCCTTAGGCCATAAATTAAGGACTATTTGTGCAATTTTTCCTTTTGTATTGTCTCATTAGACAATTTTTATTATTAGACCCCAATTTATTGCTTGAAGTTGCTCTTCACCTTTGAAAGATCGAGTGAATTCTCGAATTTTTATTATAATTGAACAGTTAGCGACAAAGGAATTCGTCAAAATATTTGTTAAATCATCATGTTGGCTGTTGCATGAAAATTTGAAGTGAGGCATATTTTCGTGACGATTTAGTTATGATTTGGATGATTTTTATAGTTGGAAAATGATTTTTGTTGATCAACTTGCTCTTTAAAATTTTCCCTATTAGTGCATGATTACATACCAATAGAGGTAGAATAATTGTAAGCAGTGTTTTAAAAAGCGTAAAGTGTGACTGTACGTGAAGACGAAGTTTCAAGTTTTACGAGCTTAAGTGAGCCTAGGCGAGACATACGTGTAAAAAAATATTTTCTTATTTTTAATATTATTTTAAATTTGTAATCATTTAATAATAAAAACAATACATATCAAACATCTAAAATTATAAAATATTGTATTTACTTAATAATTCACAACATTAGTGAATTATACAATTTTTAAGTTTTCAAAATTTGAAAATTAGATTTTTTTTTTTTTTATAATTTCAATTTTCAACTAGACAAGTCTTACCTAATAGATTTATAAAACTTTATACATGATTTTGG
This sequence comes from Fraxinus albicans, assembly GCA_903798335.1. Taxonomy (NCBI): domain Eukaryota; kingdom Viridiplantae; phylum Streptophyta; class Magnoliopsida; order Lamiales; family Oleaceae; genus Fraxinus; species Fraxinus albicans. The sequence goes on along the minus strand of CAIGRM010005874.1, from coordinate 7,561 downwards.
AGTTTACAACAAAATAATGAGTCTCAATATCATAGTTACATAATTTAGATTGCACCATAGCTTAAATTTTATTTAACTATTTAAATAAAGTTATTTTTAACTTTTATACAGATAAAATCTTTAAAAATTGAAATTAAAGTCAAATGAAAAGTTTTTTTTTTTTAAATGAAAAAATAATAAGCTAAACTCAAATAAAAGACTTTTAAAAAACAGAAAAAATAAAAAAACTAAGAAAATGCGCATATGGAAGACAAAAGAGAATAATGACAAAATTTAGTCGCCTAGGAATTGAAAAAAAAAAAAAACGTTTGGATGCTAAGTGAGACGTTTTGCTCGAGTTTCGAGCCTGGACGAGCGCCGCCTAAACGAGCTTTTTATAACATTGACATAAAAATCATTGGTTAAAGGCTATCAATTTCCACACAAATCAATTATGAAGCCAATTTTCTATCTTTCTACAGTATCCACTCCATTATTTGAGCAAGTTTGCACTGGCTTTATATCCGTTCGTGGTTGGTCCCATATGTTTAATATCTGCATGACCAAAAATTTATAGTTAATATAAGATGTTCCTTTCATTATGTCCTAGGTTTACTAATTTTCTTGTTGGGTAGTCCAAATTTGAAGGATTTGAGCATTTTTGTTCAAGTATTCTCTGTATTTAGATTGAATTTTTATCCATTTGATAATTAGATATAAGTTTTAGATGATGAAGTTTCATTTAATATGATATCAAAAAAATAGGGTTGGACAAAACTCCCGAATCGAATTGGATCGAATCAGACCCGAACTGAACTGAACCGAACAGAAGCAAAATGTTCTATTTAAGTCAAATACTCGAATGAGTATCTGAATCGAGAACTGACGTGTTCGGTTCAATTTTTGGTTCTAGACCAAGAACCGAATAAGAACTAAATCTCCCTAATTAAATTTTTTTTTTTTTTTTTTATCTTAAATAAGTCAAATTATTTTATTTTCTTAAATAAATTTGCTAACTTATTAATTTAGTCTAAACTCAAAATATGATTTTACTATTCTAACTTCCATCCAAGCCCAACTTAATCAAATTGACCTAAGTTTTACCAAAATCTTTTATTCTACCGCAGTGTCGTTTCTACTGTTCTATTATTATAAACTAACCATCTCCCTCTTATTGTGATTTTAACAGCTAAATCTATAAATAACTCAATAAAGAAGGGTGCAAAAGATATCACGAGATTGAACTACGTTATTTTGTAAGAGTTAAAATTGAACATATCACAATCGAATTAATGTATCGTTGCTTTAATATACAAAAAAAGAATTAATTATTGTACAGAACCCTGTAACCGAATAGAACCGAATCGAATGGAATCGAACCTGAACGATTTAGACCCGACGGTTCCATTTACTAAATACCCGAAAATTCGGGGTTTGGTTCGATTCTAATGGCTGTAAATCATTGTAAAAATTTTATGCATCAAATATTTGAGTTTTGATGGGACGGTTAAGACACTTGGTTTAGTGAGATGTGTGCCAAATTCAGAGCATGTTTGGCTAATATTAAAATCGGATTAAAATTGAAAAATTAGTTGTTATTGTTGATTTTTATTAGACAAGTGGGACCCAATAACGGCTATATTTTCAATTTTAATTGAATTTTAATCTTAACCAAACATGCTCAAAAACAGAAATTTTATCTCCTTGTATACTCTTAATTTAAAGGGTATAAGTATGTCGGTGAATGTGGAGTTCTGAAAGTTAGCAAGGATGTTAGAGTTGTGTAAAAGGGGCGAAGAAAGTCCCATTTATATATTTTGGAAGGTTCGACGGTCACTTTGGATGCAGCTACAACTGCCGCTTATAAATAAGAGGTAACTCAGATAGAGTTGATTGTGGTCAGGTTGCTCAGGGTGATTTGATCAATAATATCGAAGAACCAGCCAGTATCTCAAGTGGAGCTAATTGTGATCTTGTTGATCATGTTGCTCATGGGGATAATTCAAGCAAGTTGGGTAGCTCAGGTGGAGTTAATTGTGAAAGGGATGATTCAAGCAGGTTTAGGGACAAATGTAGTTCTACTGGTAAGCAAGACTTGAATTTTGTTCACTGTTGCTGAGTATGCCCGGAAGGGACATAGTGGAAGAGGTGGATAATGATTTGTAGAGTGAAGATTTAATTTCTTGCTATGAAATTTGTATCAAGGTAGAGTTTGTTATGCTGTGACTCAAATTCTAGGTGATTTGGAAGATTGATTTATGGAGCAAGTTTATATAATTTTGGTTTAGAAATCCTAATTGATAAGGATCAAATTTCATCATGAATTGAGACTTTGATTGACGAAAGGACTTTGGAATGGATAATGAAATGTTTAGAAAATATTGAGTCCAAGAAGGGACGCCTAGGCGTCGACAGCACAAAAGGGATGCATCGACGGGGGCACCATGGAGGTGGCGCCACGGCGCCCAAGGACTGTAACTCCAACAGCAGGTTCTAGAACTCCAAAATTGGGTTATATATATATATATATATATATCAAGCAACAATAAGATCATTGCTATATACATTAGAAACTTAAGAGAATTGTTTGAATTTAGATTAAGAGTATCAAATCTTATAAAAAAATTTAGTTTCTTGTTATATTGAAATTCTCCTGCTTTGCCCTTGGATTTCCCGCATTTGGATTCACGTAAATTATGTATTCTTGTGTGATCCATTATTTTTCATATTGTTCATATTATCCTCATATTTATTTGGTCCGATTTACAACAGTAATGCTGTAAATCTCTGTCATTATCAAACATACTCCAATAAAGGTTTTAAAACATATAGACTGTTGACTAATTAAAATTAAGGGTCAAGAATTTTTTGTCAACTTTTTGATAGGAGAAATGATCGGGTTATTTAACTATGATCTAATTGAAGGTCCGGCATTTAAGACCCTCGGGATGTGTTAGAGAAAGGGGTGAACGTGGAGATACATGTAGTAGAATTGTTCCATTCATGTCATGATACTTCGAAATTGGAGTCATTCAAACCGCAATACATAGGCGTTCACACTCACTTTGTTTCTCTCTCTTATCAACTTAGACGTTGAGGTGTCGCAATTTGAGTGACTCGATGTTTGAGGTGTAATAATTTCAATGAACGATCTTACCATATGTGCATATAAGATAGTTCCACCAAAACTTCTCTCATAAATGTGGCCATTGTTTTACTTGTACACGTGCAAATGGAAGCAAAATGCACAAAATAAAAACTAAAAGAATTTTGCTACTTGTACAGAGCGAATCACTTTGTACAAGTGCCAGATGCAGTGTTGGCAACACTGCATTGACTGCGAACATTGCATTTTTTGGGCAGTCTGTACGAATAGTTTAGTTTTTCTGTACATAAATCAAAGTTCAAACTAAAATGAATCTAGATGCATATTACATTATAAAGTTGACTGAAATTATTAAAAGTTAGGACCCATACCACATAGATACTCAAATGTCTTGGTTTAATTATCGATTAGATTTTGATCCGTAAAAAAAGTAGCTATGCATATCTATTTCATATTTCGACTTTCATATATGTCGTTTATGAAAACTTTAAATACCCTGTTCTTATCTTTTGGATATGAGTATGAGTGCACAGAACTGCGCTGTGGATTTTGACGTAATACTGCTAGTAGTTCTATTAGTAAATGTTTGATTATGAGTTTTGAAGCCAATTTGCATTCTTTCTTGTTGCAATTATTGCTTCGTTTTGAAGTTTGGAACTTTTTTTGTACTGTCTCATTGGAAATTTATATTATGAGCCCGCAATTTATTAATGCTTGAAACGGAAGCTGGTCTACAACCTTTGAAAGAGCAAGCGAATCCTCAACTTTTCGTTATAATTGCACATTAACGAACAAATGAATCTGTCAAAATATTTGTTAAAAGCATCATTCGGGCTGTTGCTTGGATGATTTTCATAGTTGGAGAACGATTGTTCGTTGATCGACCGGCTTTTTAAAATTTTCCCTATCAGTGCATACCAATAGAGGTAGAAGAAGGGTCTCGTCAGGCATAAAAATCATTGTTTAAAGGCTATCAATTTCCACACAAATCAATTACGGAGCCAATTCTCTATCTTTCTACAGTATCCACTTCATTATTTGAGCAGGTTGGCACTCGCTTTATATCCGTACGTGGTTGGTCCAAAATGTTTAATATCGACATGACAAAATAATTATAGTTATGATGTTCCTTTCATTCAGTCCAAGTTTAAATAATTTTAGCTATTTTGTTCAAGAATTCTCTGTATTTAGATTGAATTTTGGTCCATCCGATTATTAGTTAGAATTCTAAGATTTTGAATTTGAGTCTTGCTGTAAATCATTGTAAAAATTTTATGCGTCAAATACATAACGTGGAATAACTACTACAAAATCGGCCCATGGCCACAATAACTCATTTATCTTCAATTTTACTTGCCAAGTTTTGATTATAAATACGGCCTTGAAGGTATCCTTCTGGCAAACTTAGTTTTTATGCAAATTCTCTCGCTCTCTAGCTACTCTCACTTTTTCGCTATAATTCAATAACACATTCTTCAATAAAATAATATTATGCGCAAACTCAAATTTTTTAACCACACATTCTCTATCATAACACTATTACAAAATGCATTTAAAAAAATAAAAAAAAATAAGGCTCAAACAAGCCCTAAACAAGTTCAAGATTAAAGTTTTGAAGTTTGGAGAACTAGTTCCTTAGGCATAAATTGACTAATCATGAAATTTTTCCTTTTGTACTGTTTCATTGGAAAATTCTATTATTAGTCCCCAATTTACTGCTTGAAAAGGAAGTTGGTCAACAAACCTTTAGAAGAGCGGGTGAATCCTCAAATTTTCATTTTAATTGCACAGTTAGCTAATGAAGGTAATAAGTGTGTTTTATGCACTTATCTCGACTATTAAACAAAGGTAAAATTTTACTCTTTGCGGTTGCAAGTAGTAGCCCCTTGCAGCTCCTTCTATAATTGAAACTCCTCATGACAACCACTTTAGACGATCTGGACCTAATTGAAACTCCTTATGACAACCACTTTAGACAATTCTTGACCTAATTTTAGCCTCTTTAAGTATAGAACATTAGCCAACATTAGAGGATGGCTCTCATATCATAAAATACTAAAAGAACTTGCAATCAAGGGAGGCCGATCTATCATACTTTTTATGTAGAGAACAAGTCTAGCAAAGGCATTGAAGGAAGAAACACCAAGATCTTGAAGATTTAACGCTTGGAATTGAAGATTCAAAGAAAGAGATTGATTCCACATCTATTTCTTGTATTTATATAATTCGAGTGATGAATTTCCGTACTTCTTTGTGTAATATGATTAGAAACGTACTAGGTTAAATCTTTATTGTGTTGGGATGGATATGAAACCTTTTATTTGATTATTTTCAAATCAAAGATCATTTAGTTAGTAAATTTGTGCTCTTTATTGATTTTGTATGCTTTATTACTTGTATGCTTGATCACCATTTAGGTAATTAGTCGCTTATTGTGTTTCCAGGAGGTTCATGATAGGTTGAGAACATTGCAACTTTTCCATTCCAATTCCTTCTTGATACCTCCTAATGAAAATATCGGATCCAATGGATCCCAAATTGATGAGTTAATGTGAGCTTATCCATACACATGATATATGATTACTTGATGCATGAGTAAGTAAAAAATTACCACATTAATGCATCAAATAATCACCTGTTATATGTATGTAGCATAGGGTGAATGTCATAATGAGTGACTATAAATAACATTACTTTATAGATAATTGTGTAATTGAATGCATTACTTTGCATATAAATTTGGGATAAGAATATTAACAGGTCATGTCAAGGATACACAAATACCACTAGATAAATAGGTTAAGAATTAGAAATAGGAAAATAATAGGTAAATTCCAAATTCCAACACTTCATGCTCATGCACAGTTCATTAAATTCTTAGATAATAATTAGGATAACTTAGAAATACACATCAAACTTTTTGTGTTACGGTTACAAAAGAATTTAATATCGAGTTAATACGATTCAATCTAAGGTATATTCTTTATGGGACAATACTTTTATTCACACACTTATTACTTGTCAACGATCTGGTATGCTTGTAGAATTCCACCAAACAGAAGGTACCGATCGAAATATTTGTTGAATCATCACGTAGGCTGGGCCTGCAAATTTGAAGTGAGGCTGATTTCCATAATGATTTAATTATGACTTGGAAGATTTCCATAGTTGGAAACTGATTGTTTGTTGATCAACTTGATCGTTAAAATTTTGAAGATCAACTTACCATGCTGACCAACAATGCAATTTCTCTATTAGGGCATGATCACATACCAAAGGAGGTAGAAGAAAGGTCTCATAAAGCCTAAAAATAATTGGATTAAAGGCTATCGATCTCCACACAAATCAATCCAATCGAGGTAGAAGGAATAATTGGGTTAAAGGCTATCAATTTCCACCCACAGAAATCAATTATTAAGCCATTTGCTTATCTTTTTACTGTATTCACTTCATTATTTGCGCATGTTGGCACTCTATATCCATTTATGTTTGGTCCCACATGTTTTATGTTATGATGTTCTTTTCATTCAGTCCAATGCATACTCATATTCTTATGAATTTGGCATGTCCAAATACTTGGGTGCTACTTTTTATTTTTTCTTGTTGGATGGTCTAAATTTGAAGAATCTGAGGAATTTTGTTCAAGAATTTTCTGTGTTTGGATTGAATTTTGGTCCATCTGATAATTAGAGCAAGATTTAAGATGATGATGTTTAATTTAATACGGCATCAAAGAATTCTAAGATCTTGAATTTGAGTCTTGCTATACATTAATATTTTGCTAATCATTTTCATCCATTTGATTTCGAAGAGTCATTTTATTAATTTTTGTTCATCACAAGAAAATGCATAATTATATTTAAAAATAATATAATGCACTTGATACAAACAATCAATTCAAGTANATCGAAAGGAAAAAATATGTAACTAATATTCAATACTAAGAATCAATTAAATAAACACAATTCATTAAATATAAGTCAAATTGAATATAATGAGTTCAGACACATTCTATATACACAGTTTCGATAGGAGAAAATGAAAATTTAGGTTCTAATTATTTGAAAATTTGATTGGAAAGTGAAAATTTGTAGAGAAATTCTATACAAATTTTAAAAAATTAGAAGAGTTAAGATTTTGTTAAAAGACGGATGAAAGAGTAAAAGAGAGTAAGAGAAAAGAGAAAATTAAAATTTATTATGATTTTGCCCATGTTTGTTGGAGATTAAAATCAATTTTTTAGTAAATTTTGATAAAAGTTAAGCAGTCATGGATTCCATGAAATATGTTATTAAAATTAATTGTTAATTTTGATTTTGATTAAAATTTAGATTTGAATCGATACCAAACATGATTTTTTAAATAAAATGAAATGAAAAAAAAAAAAAAACCCCCCCTTAAAAGTTGGGGGGTCCTGGGTCCGCCCGTGTTGCTATAAATCATTGTAAAATTTTTATGCATAAATATTTAATGTGG
>CAIGRM010005865.1:2534-12927 GCA_903798335.1 Fraxinus albicans | reverse complement strand
TCTCTATCACACAACACGTTAAGAAACTTTTGCATTTCTCTTTTCAGCATCTCTTTCTTCTCCATTGCCTCTGGTGTCATTTCATTTGGCCCTGGTATGATGTCCTAAAAAATGGTAAAACAAAGAATTCAATCAACAAATTTCAACTACTTGTCGAGATTTATTTAAACAAAGAATTCAATCAACAAAATGGGTTTGTATTCACCATCAGAAACTTGCACATGCCTAAGAAAATAAAAGTTATTTGACTTCAACAGCAAATCTGCCTAAGAAAAAATTCCTATAGGCATAATGCACGGCCAAGAAAATTGCTTCAATAACGTTACCTATTGGTATAAATGCTTCAACAGCGATATATCTATATTTGACGAAGAGTAGAATAATGATGCATGAAGATAGAGATATGTGCATCAATCTTGCAGTGCAACTAAATTAGATAAGAGACGAGCTATTGGCTATGTCTACTAGTCAAAATGGGACTGTAAATTGGCTCAGATTGTGCATCAATCTCTTCTCCTGTCATCATAATCAAACAGGGGTGATAAGCAACAGTCTAATTTACATAGAAAAAGTAATACGCTGCACGATCGAACTCGATGGAAAGGTCTATCTAGTACCTGAAGTTCTTGAGTGAAAACAACTGGTGGAAGAAGGCCGGTCAAGTAGTGGGCATCTCTTTCCTTGTCAGTGAAGGCGAGCCCTTTGTTGTGATGTGGATCACGCAACAATGTATACCCACTGAATAGAAATATAAGCATTATAAATCAGTTTCTTTAGCTAGAAATATTTAAATCAACAATTCCTTAGAAAGTTTCAGAATATTTTTAGCATATTGAAGAAAGAAAAAAAAAATGTAAATCCAGCAGTAAAATTCAACAATTTATGTTACTAAGAAACAGATCCACTCCATAAATTCACAATCACCAATACAAAACAAAATATGATGATACATTAAATAAAGAAAGATCCTGAGTCATGACTTCTGTCGTTACAGCACAATCTTGTAAAGAAAGGGAATGCATAGATTGAATCATAGTCTCTCTACACAACAGACACAATTCAAATCAGAGAAATGAACAGAACTAAATTAGATTATGCGAAAAACCAATTGAAATCACACAACTTAGCATTCGATCCTTTAGATCAATGGCTCAGGAGAATGCAAACATCATTAACAATAAACAAAATTGATCATCACATTTCAGTCATGTAATCAAGAAAATAAGTCCATCATCTGCAAAATTTCAAACAAAATCATATAATGGATTGTATTTTTATAGGTTACCTAGCAACAGAAACAGTCCATGGGGTGATAAATTGATCTTCAGAGGCCCTATCCTCACCATACACGTCCTTAACACCACCACCCACTCCAGCTTTATCTTCCATATCAAGAACTGATTCACCATTCATTTCCTTAAATGTACTCTCCAATGCTAAACTTATATTTCTCTCTCCTTTCTTGTACACAGAAAATGCTCGTCTCTGCCAATGAAACAAACTGAAACACAAACAAGAAAAAATAACAGCACACAAAATTAAAAGTTCTTGAAAAGACAAAGATTGTCGTGTTCTCTTTTCTTGATTTCTAGAACTCAAAACACAAAAATAACAACATCACACAAGATTAAACGCAGTTTCTTTTGTTTTATGTTATTTTTTTCCGCTATCAAGAACCCAAACAACCCACCTTTTATAGCCGAACAAACTGGTAAAAGAATCAGCCTTTTCAATTCAAATCTTTAACAAGAATGTGAAATTGAAAAAAATTAAAATGTGCACAGTGTAAAACGTATTAAGAGAGCAAAAGTGTGAAGTGTACCAGAAAATTGGCTCGGATGAATGGGATCATGACGAAAGGTACTTGTGGACAATACAATGTATATATGTAACGTAATATGTTCTCCGCAAATGTAGAGAGAGAAAGTAGGAGATTTGCGCGTTTTATAGAGAGAGGAAAAAAAGGTTGTTGTAAGTTACCAATGGTGTGGTAAAGAATAAAGATAGAAGCTTTCTTTCTTGCATTTGTGCCATTTTCTTCTCTCTCTGTTATATCCATCAAAGCTGTGGCCGTGCGTGAACACGAAGACAGAGAAATTAGTTTTTCTTTATGCATTTTCCTTTTTTTTCAACCTTGTATAAACCATATTCCGAAAATTAAAATCAATTTTTTAATAAATTTTGATAGAAATTGATAAAAATATATAATTAAAATTGTAAAATTCATATAATATGTAGTAGAAATGAATTGTTTACTTTAATTTAATTTAAAATATAAATTTCAATTGGTACCAAACAATATATAAAATATGTAGATTTGAATTTTAACTCGATGAAAAGTTGAAAATTGTCAATATAGTAGATTTGGAAGAAATTGAAATCTATATTTTAATCTAAATAAAAAATAATAATTAATTTTAATAACATATTTCATAAAATCACGACTTTTCAACTACAAATTTCATCAATTTTTTATAAAAAAAAATCTATTAAAATTTTGATTTTAATCATTTTATAATATTATGAGCATTAGATAATATTATAAAAAATATCTTAACCCTTTTTTTGCCCTTTTTAATGCTTACCTCATAAAACTTGCTTTAAATAGTTTAGAAAATTATTTTTTCTATAGAATAAATTACTCACTTTGCAATATTGATTTTGTTTGGTTCAACTAAAAAAATTAATTAAAATTAAAGTCAAAGTCAAAAATAATAATTAATTTTAATCATATATTATATCGATCAACGCTTCCATTAACTTTTGTCAAAAAATACTAAAATTTTGATTTGTATTTAAACCAAGCGGGGAAAATACATTTTTATCAGAATATTTAAAAGAATCAAATCTTTATATTAACATTTTCCACTCAAAATTTATCATTTTGTTATAGGTCAAAATCAGTATTGATCATTCAATTTGTAGCAAAATTTCATATCAATTGCCAAATTTTATTTGTTTCAATTATTATTATTATTATTATTATTATTATTATTATTATTATTATTATTATTATTATTATTATTATTATTATTTTCCATGCCATGTGTCGCATTAAGAAAGATGGTGAATGCTTAGAGTCGTTTTAACATAATTTTTTTTTTTAAAGCGTTATTTTATTTTTATTTTTTTGTGAATGATGTAATTAATGATAAAGGAAGCTGATTTCCATTGGGTTTGCATATTTTGTTGATAAATTTGTGACTAAGCAAAAATATTATTGCTTGTAGTATATTTTTTTAGCTGATGTTTGAGTCATATTAAAATTTTCATTTTCATTTTCAATTACACATTTTTTAATAAAATAATATTTTCTATCACATCATTAACTTTTCCTTCTTTTTCAATCGCACGTTTTCTATCAATCTACTATTCCAAAATACATTCTTTCAAAATAACGTGGCTCAACTTCAATGTAATTTTAGAAAAGGAAAGAAAATTTAAAAACTTGTAATTGTTCGAATGCTAAATGAAATTTTAAATTAGGATATATAAAATTGAGATTTATATTTATGCTTCTTTTTTGATAAAAAATATCCTTATTAATATTTGACCCAATAATGATAAGTCAGTTAAATTAGAGGATAGATAATTAAGGGATAATTGCAGTAATAGTACCAAACCTTTCATTTAGTAGCAGTCTTTGTCCAAACCTTTCATTTGTGTCATCCACGGCACCAAACCTTTCAAAAGTTAGTACATAAGTCTAAATGGATGATTTCTCTTAGTTTGACCAGATAATTGACATTGACAATAATTTTGACAAATTTTAAAATGTTAAAATGGTAACGGGTTAATTTCACAAATGGTTCAAAGGGTTAATTTTACAAATGGTCACTGAAATTACAGCAAAATTACAAAATGGTCACTGAAGTTCGAAACTTGCATAAACGGTCGCTCAACTTTCAGGCACTTTCAAAAATGGTCAATGACGTAAGTTTTTGGACTTTTGTGTTCTAATTGAAACATAAATTAACAAAACACGGCCCCTTCAAAATTGGAGGACCTAAAGTGCAATTCCCTTTTTTTTTATAAAACAACAAATTGACGTTTGTTTTGCCCTTTTTTTTTTTTTATTGCCTGTTTTGCTTTTTTTTTTTTTTCCCATTCATAATAAATAACCTGTTTTACTTATTTCTCCTTAGAATTTAGCAATTTCTTCTTAAATTTTATTCTAAAAGCACTAGAGTTCATATTCCAATTTTATAAAACACCAATTTCACCAAAACATACAACAATTTCACCATAATAATTTACATTACAACTTCATAGCATACAACAACTCACAATATTCCACATTTCACCAAAAAGTAGCTCTGTTTCCCCAGACTTCAACATTCGCTATAACAATGTAAATTACAGCTTCATAACATAAAACGACTCACAATGACCTTTTTCACCAAAAAGAACTATGTGTACAGAAACACACAACACATAATTTGCCCAAAATGTGCGATTTCTAGCCAAATACTGTGATCTAATTTCTATACCTGGGGAAAAAAAATTAGAGTTCGTTGACAAAAAATATATAATAGACTTCAACCAACGTCATTTCGTCATCAAGTTGTTCCATGCTTTGCTAGAGTTGGCGTCGAGTTTGAACTTCCACTGGTTCCTGGCCATGGCTTAGGCTGGGAAAGAAAATGCGGCACTACACCTTGTTCAAGTCCAGCAACAGTAGTTGGTTGTGAATAGGCAAATTACTGTCCAAAGTGTAAATTTTAAGCATCACTTTATCATAAATAAATGATGATATAGAATAATAAAATTCTACCTCATTTGTTATGTAGCTTGCCCGTGAAGCATGATTCAAGTGATATCTTTTATTGTGTCCCTTTTGATGGCAAAAACTACATTTCAATCTCTTCTTGAAGTCACCTCTCTTATCAATCTTTTTCAGCTTCTCCTTCGACAATACAGCTTCCTCAACCCCTCTTCGGTGCTTTGTCTGTTTCCTGCCTCTTTTTTTGGTTACCCAAGTTGGGGGTTTAATTGGGTCGAAGCCACTAGAAGGTCACATTTTTGGTCCATTTATAGGGTATATGCAATTCTTATAAGCTTTTACTTAAGTTGCAACTTTGTAGCTCTCTTCCACAAACTGCGAAGGATCCTTACCCCACTCACGGATATCGGCTATTGCGTGTGGACAAGGCACACCAGTTAATCCCACTTTCTACATGAGCATGTCCTCCTATTTAAATCTACCACAAACTGACCATTAGAATACGGTCCAGAAACTTGAAATTGCATTTCCCTATTGAATATTGCTTTCCACGGAAAAGAATCACGTGTACTAATTTCAAGTTTCTTTAAAATTTTTGGACATATATCACTATGACTCCTTGCCCTCAAATCGTAACGTTTGTACATCTGTACCATCAACTTGTTTTGAATTGTCTGAAGGAGAGTCAAAATATACGTACCAGCAACAACCTTCTAATCTACATCTATCATTATACGGGAAGACCACCTTAAATCTATTGTGAGTGCTGAAGTTTTTAACCACACCCTTTACCTCCTTTTTGGACCTAAACTTCAGTCCAACCTCAAGCACGGGATCCACCATATCTACATTACCATTAAATTCTGGGTACGTAACAACTTCTTCATCACTATTAGAATGAATGCTTCGAAGGTCATCTAAGGGTGCATATTCAGAATTTTCAGATTCATATGCTTCTTCCAACGACACTATCTCATTCCTTATGTCGAGTGCAATATTTTGGGTAACGTTTTCCCGAAAGAGAATGTCGTCTTCTTCCCCAAGGCTGTAATCGAAATCATTGAAGGTGACATCTTCTTTATCCGAAGCACTGTTCAAATCACCTAAACAATGGGAAATTATAAAACGAAATTAGCTAACTGTACAGTGCAAAATAATAATCTGTAGGAACATATGATGAACAAGGTGATGAACTATAAGTATTGGTTGTATGCAAACATTGCTTTTCAGTTTCATGTGGCAACAGGAAACATAATATTGGATAAATAACTTAATGCTTAAATATAGTGTATTGGCCGAGGTAAATTGAAAAGTTATAGTAAGATGTAAAAATATTGATGAAAGTGATTCCAAGATAACAGACAACACTATAAGAAATGTGCACATATGTTCTTCACCAAGTCATACACATATTTTGTCTGCCATTATTACCTCACGTGAGCTGACAAGCATATTAATGGAGACTTTATTCCATTTCAACGCAAAAAGAACCAATTAAAGTGGACCCAAAATCTGTCCAAAGTACCTTTACGTGAAAAATGTTAAAACCAAAATGCTAACCTTCATCTTGTTCCTCCACATCCGATATGTCGAATAAATTTTAGAAGATTGCGGTCCCCACACTTCGATTTTCGCTGAAAAACTTGCAAGTATATTCACTGTCCCGTGCAGTTTTTGAAGAAGAAACTGATGATTAAGGTTGATTGAAAGCTTACCTACGGTTTGGGAGTGTTGAGGCTGACCTTTGACTGGTGATTCTATATTTTCTTCTTGCCGGTTTGAAGTGTGGCATAAATCGTCGGAAGTTCAAAAGAGAGTTATGGGTTCGGTGTTTTATAAAAAAGGGAATTGCACTGCAGGTCCTCCAATTTTGAAGGGGCCGTGTTTTGTTAATTTAGGTTTCAATTAGAACAAAAAAGTCCAAAAACTTACCTCAATGACCATTTTTGAAAGTGTCTGAAAGTTGAGTGACCGTTAATGCAAGTTTCGAACTTCAGTGACCATTTTATTATTTTGATGTAACTTCAGTGACCATTTGTGAAATTAACCCAAATGGTAACTTTACATTTTTTATATAATAAAATAACTAAAATCAAATAATTAAAATTAAAAATCAAAAACCAACTTCTTCTCCATCTAACCCCACACATTCACACCCCGCACATTCCATCTCAAAACAATCACCACCACTACTGAACGACTCAACCTCACCCATTCAACGCCGACGCCACGTCATCACGTCCATCATCACCTTCATTCTCACCCAAAATTTTTTTTCCCCAAATCTGGGCACAATGAGATTGACCAACCACCTTTTACCCAGCCTAAAATTTACAAAGTTAGTAATGTTTATTTTCGTTTTTGACTTGATAAAGTCATTGGTTTTAAGGGACATCGGCCGCCATTGTTAGCTTAATTAGAACTCTTTCTGCCCAAAATTAACTTTCTTTCTCACTGATGCCAGATATTTGAAAGTAGAATTTCTTTCGTCAGTCTTCAAAATTCTCACTTTGCCTCTGGGTGGAAATTAACGTTCCTTCTCACTGGTGCTATATATTTAAAAGTATATGTCCTTTTACGGATCCGTAGAAGCTTCACTCTGCGTCTGGATGGATTTTGTAGGTCATCGAAAATCATCCGTCAGCACTTGATGTGATCCAGACTTGGGGTTTGAAGATTTGGGGAAGAAAAAATTTGTTTGGTGATGGGAATGACGGTGGCGGTGGAGGGGATGGCAATGGCGCCGGTGTTGGGTTGGTGCGGTTGAGCCATCCGGTAGTGGGGGTGGTGGTTTTGGGGGTGGGTATGTGTGAGGTGGATGGAAAAGAAGAAGTCGATTTTTGATTTTTAATTTTAATTATTTGATTTTAGTTATTTTATTATAAAAAATATAAAGTTACCATTTTAACCTTTTAAAATTAGTCAAAATTATTGTCAATGTCAATTAGATGGTCAACTAATGGTCAAACTAACAAAATTTGTCCATTTAGACCTCATGTGCTTATTTTTAAGAAGTTTGGTACCATTATTAGCACAAATGAAAGATTTGGATAAAGTCTGCTACTAAATTAAATGTTCGATACTGTTGTTGCAATTATTCCGAAAATTAATGAATATTTTTAATTTGGTCACTTTCTTGAGCTATATATTTACACCATTTTTATTATTTTCTTTGCTTTTTTTTTCAGTATTTTATTTTTTCAAATAATAAATAGCATGCCATAATATCTGTAAATTCTCATTTAATAAAGGAATTGTAAACAAATATTACTTTTAGGATTTCGAGCGTGAATGGGGTCTTGAAAAGCAAAATCTATCCAAGAAATGGAAATCTTGTGCTCATGGTACTTCGATTTAATTTACAAAAATACAAATAAAAATACTTGCATTGGATAGCGAAAGGAAACTAAAGATCCGTTTGAGAACAAGGCTTTTCTTTTGTGTAGCCCTCGTTCTCTATTTATAAGAGCAAAAAATAGTTCAAAATCGCTTCCGATTTGGTTTTCAAAAGAGTTTGAATTACGAAAGGAAACTAAAGATTCATCTGCGAAAAAGGCCCATGTTCATGCACCGGTATAACTATCGCGCGAGCGCCGTAGAACCAAATGGCTCTCGGGTTGGGGAAAATAGGGTGTCACGTGGGCCCAGATTCGTCTCTGAGCAGCTTCCGGTATTTTGACCATAACTTTCTCTACAGGTATCCAATTGAGATAATTTAAAATGCGTTGAAAGGGTAATTCAAAGGGATACAATTTTTCCAATTCGAACATTTCTTATCCGAAAAATGGATCTCAAGTTGAGGCTTAAAATTCAGAGCATAACTTCTTTTGTTGGAAATTGATTTGTGAAAATACTTTCACTATATTTCACTCATTTGACCTCCAATTGATCCTATATGATCTTCAATCATCGTTTTGTTCTCCGAATCAACTATTGGATGTTTACACTTTGGTCCCCAAATTTTGAATTTCTTTCGTTTTGTCACGTTTTTCATTCATTTCTTCTACATCCACTAATTTGCATTGAGTTCAATGTAACAAACATAATTAACACAAAATTAAGCTATAACGCATCCAAATTAGTAACAAATACTCAAATTTAATGGTTTAAATAAGTGTACAAAATACACTTATCAAGAGACAATACACACATGGCATTTTTCTTGGTGACTAGCAGCCGCCCTCCATTTTGCTATCAAACCCGGTCCTACTTCTGCATTTTTGTGACCGCGGTTGTGACTTCTTTGAGGCTTATTCTTCATCCTTTCGTGCTGCCTCATAGCGGCGGCTTGGATTCGGTATCTAGTCCGATTTGTGGGGTTGCCTTTGTGGAGACGGCTATCAAAATTGAGCCCATGTAACGCCTTAAAAACGGAGATCGATTGGTAATTCATTATTTCCTTGATTCATTCCCAGCATTGATTTCATATAAATTGTTGTGATTTAACTTAATTCACTTTGCGTTTTTGCGAGGTAAACTTCACACTGCTTTATTTTTTTAAATATAAATGTTTTTTTTTTTTTTACATGTAACTGAAGCTTTTGCTTATTAGTTATATTTTCTACTTATAAATGACATTTTCACTAATAAGTAATTTTTTAACTTGTATGTGAATTTTCTACTTACATGTAATATTTCACTTATAAATAATTTTTTTAGATATAAGTGCATTTAGTACTATTAAGTAATTTTTAATATATAAGAGAATGTTTATCTTATAAATGATGTTTTTACTTATAAGTGATTTTTTTAGATATTACAAGTATTTTTAACTTGTAAAACTCATAAAATGTATTTCATATTACTCATCACTTCAATAACAAGTAACAAATAATACGGTCTAAACTCACCACACTGAGTGAGTTAATTTAATGCAGAGTGGCTATGGGAGAATTAACTAGTCTACTAAAAATAATTTGGGTATTGTCAACTATACCAAATGTCGTATTAAAATAATTTATATACTATACGATTTAATATGATGTACCAAGTGAGTTGAGATCTGCTATCCCAAATTAGCTGTCAAAATTTCTATCCACCAACTATTTTTAAGCACAAGTGACGGTGAGAGAAAAGTTGGACATATTAATTTAAAGTGATGTATCAATGAATCATTGGGTGGACAGCTAATTTTGGACCGCATTCGTACCAAGTGATAGATAGAAACATGAAATAAACTTGGACCAAAACATAATTTAATATTCATTGTTTCTCGCAAAAATATCAAATACTAAACAATCAAGACTCGTTGATTCGTGCATGAATACCGAGAAATAATTCTTGTACCGATTAAAATTTTAATTAATCAAAGCCAAGGAATTGCTTATTGCCGGCAGAATGATTATAACAAAACCTAGTTGCTAAATTAATGATAATTGTGCTCTAAGATCCCTAAACTCCTAACAAAAAATAAAGTAAGTCTAATTCAATATAACTTCTAATATACTAATTAAATAAATAAAATACGAAAATCGACTCAAGCCCATAAACCTTTAAGTCTTGTACTTCATCACTCTTTCTTCTTCGGACTCTTTCTTTGGTTGTCAATTTTTATTTTATTTTTTTAAAAAGAAAAGTATTTTGAATATTAAAATAAATGTTTCGCTGCAAAACTATGGAGGTATTCGTTTATATTATTTTATTTTGGCATTTTTTGTTTGATTATAATGA
>CAIGRM010005839.1:0-10159 GCA_903798335.1 Fraxinus albicans | reverse complement strand
AAATTATAAGAAAAAAATGAGATCTCTGGTGGCAACGGATCCGTAGCCCAGGCAAATTCATATGGGGTGTGGAAGCGAAGCAGGGATGGTATAGACCTATTTTATTATATATATGATATAAATTAGAATTTCATCATATCATATAATTTGTAGTGGCCGCACCTTTTGTAATTATCTTTGATATAGTAAATTACTTCTCATCTGCTCGTGATTTTTTCCAGTTGTAGGGTTTCGCTTAAATCTTGTATTCTTCTTCTTAATTTTATATTACATATTCTCGCTTTTTCATAACAAACTGGTATTAGAGCGAGGCTTGATTTTCAGCCATGGCAACTATGAAATACAATATTCCACTTTTAGATCGCAACACCATATTTTCACCATGGTCGGTGAAGATGTGAGTTGTGCTCGTGCAGATGGACTTGGATAATTCATTGTTAGGGATAAGATGTTTTTAACTTGGACACATGAAGAAAGATAACGTAAGGATCGAATATCACTATCTTAAATTTTTCTTCGTCTATCAAATTTAATACTGCATGACATTCTCAAGGAGAAAAGAGCTTTTGCATTATGGTTAAAATTGGAATAGGTATACATGACGAAAAGCTTAACCAGTAAGTTACATTTAAAGCAGCATCTGTATTCTCATTACATGGTTGAAGGTGCGTCACTTAACAGTCTTTAAGGAAATTATCTCTGATCTGAAGACCACGGAACTTTAGTACGATGATTTAAGGTTTATTTTATTTTGTTCGTTGCCCTCTTCTTATATGACTTTCAGAGATATTATTTTGTACAGTCGTGACACTCTTACTATGGATGAAGTATATGATGCTCCATTATCTAAGGAGAAGATGAAACATCTTGTTTTTAAATTTGAGGCTTAGGCAGATGGTCTTGTTCGTGGAAGGGAGCATGAATAGTATTCTGATAGTGATATGAAGAGAAGATCAAAATCTAAAAATAGAGATAAAATTTGCAATTACTACAAAAAAGGGACTGACTGCTACAAGTTGTAAAGTAAGAATAAAAGAACTGCCTCTAATCAAAAGTAAAAACAACTAGAAAATATTGATGAAGCCAGTGTTGCCGAAGATGGTCAAAATGATGAAGAACTTCTAGTTATTTTTTATGGTGATTCCAAACCTTGCGATGATTGGATTCTTGATTCAGCTTGCACGTTTCATGCATGTCCAAATCAAGATTGATTTTCAACATATGAAATAGTTTCTAAAGGTGTATGATAATGGGAAATAATGCACCTTGTAAGATAGTAGGCATTGGATTGATCATAGTTAAAATGTTTGATGGATACTTTGTGTTATGTTTTGAATATCAGGAGAAATCTTATCTCTATGAGTGCTTTTGATTCAAAAGGGTACAAATATACTCGTGAAGATGGAGTCCTAAAAGTTACCGAAGGTGCCCTCATTGTAATAAAAGGATAGGGAAGGTTTGCTCAGTTATATGCTTTGTAGGGTTCTATAGTTAGAGGTGACGCAGTTATTGCTACTCTTTCTTTGTCAGATGATGATATTACTAGACTTTGGCATATGTGTCTTGGGCATATGAGTGAGAATGGGATACTGAACTAAGCAGGAGAAGATTTCTCCATGTAATAGTGTACTAGTAAATTGAAGTTATGTGAGTACTTCATTTTTGGGAAACAAACAAGTGTTAGATTTATAAAGGAAGATGCATCAAATCTCAGATCAAACCAGTAGCAACAATCACGGGTGACAGCCAGCAAATCATAGTTCGATTTTTTGAAATTTTTATTTTTATTTTAAACTTGTAATTGATAGGATTCTTAGCCTTATTTTGTAGCATATACTCTTAGAATCAGTACTTGAAAAGTCTGTATATATTCTACACAAAACTCTGTATTGCAGTGTGGTGGAATTACAATTGTTCTTTATTCTCAAGCAAACACCCAGTGCATATTTACATCCTCATTATGATATCAGAGCTCATTAAACTACCATCTTAAAAGGGCTTGTTAAATGATAGAATCCCATATCGAATAAAGATGAAAACATGGACCAACTTATAAAGGATTGAGTTACTCATCTTCAACCTTTTAAGATGGAATCTCAAATCTTAACATGGTATCAGAGCCGCAAAACTCCGATGAGACTTCGATCTCTACTTCAGAAATGTCTTCCACACCCACAAACAATCCACCACCCACCACAGATGCTCATTTGATTGCCTTAAACATTAAATCCTGGATCAATGAAAAACTCACTCCCTCCACATTCCCTCAATGGTGTGCCCAATTTGAAGCCCTATTTATTGGCTACAATTTAATTGACTATGTTACCGGTAATAAACCATGTCCTCCCAATGGCAATTCCTCTACCTCCGCCCTTCAGAATTCCCATTGGGTAAGACATGATAAATTAATTCTCAGTGTGCCATTCTTGCCTACACCATAACCCCATCCATCTCCGCTGCTACCACATCCTAACAAGCATGGCAAAAATTAAACATGATGTATGCAAGCAAATCAAAGAGTTGTGCAATGCAATTGAAGGAGGAACTCATATTAATCTAGAAGGACAATCATTCGATTTAAGACTATATGCACACCATCAAGGCCCTCACCGATGAAATTACACTCATCGATCATCCTATTTTTGATGATGACCTTACTCTCTATATCCTCCATGGTTTGGGACTAGACTTTCAGGAAATTGTTGCTCATATTCGTGCGAGGGAATGCCCGATTTCTTTTGAGTCATGAGAGTTATCTGCGTCGACTTGATTCCTCCACACAGCAGCTCGTCACCACATCTAACTTCTCCAATAGAAGAACTTTCCTCAGTTCTTCAGGCGGCAACAACAATTCTAAGGGCTTCACCAAAGGTAATAAATCAGGTCAGCCGAAAACTGATGGATATTCGGCCCACAATCACTCTAATAGCAGACCACGAGACAATAGGAAATTTAATAAGCCCAATGGCCATCGTTGGTACCAACCCAAGTGTTAACTTTGTCATCAATTGGGCCTTATTGCTAAACATTGCTCTCACATAAATCCCTCTAAGGCATCAGCAAATTGGGCTTCTACCACACCTGCTTCGGACACCAAGTGGCTCATTGACTCAGCTGCTTCTCACAATATCACTAGCGATCTTGCAAATGATGGAACCGATAAAGTTGTCATCGGTGATGGATCAGGTTTGCGTGCCTCACACATAGGTTCTTTGGTATTCCATTCACCCACTCGCACTTTTCATTTAAATGATACCCTTTGTGTTCCTAATATACATAAAAATCTTGTCTCCATTCATCATTTCACTACTCAAAATAAAGTTTTTATTGAATTTCATCCCAATTTTTTTCTTGTGAAGGATCAGATCACGGGGGCAGTTCTTCTCAAAGGTAAATGCGAAAATGGTGTTTACACGCTTCTAAACTCACTGGTCTCCTCATCTAAAATGGTTGCAAATGTGCACGAACGGACGTCGCTCGATGGGTGGCACGAGCGTCTAGGACAACCATCTCAAAAATCGTTCAGCATCTTGTTAATTCTTTTTTCCTTCCAATAAAAAAGTGCAAGTGTCTCATCTTTGTACTTCTTGCTCCATTAATAAAGCGCACAAACAACCATTTCGTTCAAATAGTCTCCAAAGTTGTGCACCACTTGATCTCATTCACACAGATGTTTGGGGACCCTCCAACACGGTTAGTCTTGATGGGTCTCGTTTCTATTTAATCCTGGTTGATCCTTTTACTAAGTACATTTGGTTTTATTCTATGGCAACAAAATCCAGTTTAAGTAGTATTTTTCCTCAATTCAAACATCTCGTTGAAACAAATTTTGCAACAAAAATAAAAAACCTTTATTCCAACAACGGTGGCGAATTTATTGCGCTTAAACAATATATCTCTATTCATGGAATAAGTCACTATACTATTGCTCCTCACACACCACAACAAAATGGTGTTTCCGACCGTCGCCATCGTCATCTAGTGGAAACGGGTCTCACTCTTTTACATGATGCATCTTTTCCCTTGTCCTACTAGCCTCATGTTTTTTCCACAGCCACTTACCTCATTAACCGGCAACCCACCTCCTTGTTACAAAATAAAACTCCATTTAAAGTCTTATTTAAACAAAAACCAAATTATCTTAAATTAAGAAAATTTGGTTATCTTTGCTTTCCACTTACTAAACCTTATAACACAAACAAACTTCAACCCAAAGCCATTCCGTGTATGTTCATAGGTTATTCTCAAACCTAGAACGCATATAAGTGTCTTGACTTAACCACGAACAAACTTTACATATCTCGTCACGTTACATTTGATGAAACCAAAAACCCATTCTCGGCTTCTTTTCCTACGCAACAGCTCCCTGCGTCGCTTCCGTCAAATCGCAACACCACCCATGAGAGTGACGTCTCCACCGCGACCTTCACCAGTGAACTCGGATTGTGTCATCACTTCCACATCATCTTCAGGGATTTTCTCTGATCTCCCTTCACGCCTTTCACTATATTTGCCAGCAAATAATTCATCCCCTAATTTTTTGCAGCACACTGAGGGTTCTTCCTCACCTATGTACCATGAAATTCCACTGTCCCAACCACACACGAACGTCTCTGTTCCTCCAATTTCTCAAAAATGCTGTGTTCCCTGTTCCAAATGTCACTCAATCATCACGAACTCATCCCATGGTCACTTGTTCAATGAATCAAATTTATAAACCTAAACAGTTTCATACGGTCTCAAAACACCAAATTCTTCCTACTATAGAGCCCACTTGTATGAGTCATGTGTTCCGTGAGCCTCACTGGAGACAAACTATGCCTGATGAGCTTATAGCTCTTATGAAATACGGCACATGGGATTTAGTCTTGCCACCTAAGTAGTGTAATCCTATAGGCTGTGAATGGGTGTTTTGGGTTAAGAGAAAAGTGGATGGGTCGATTGATCGCTTTAAAGCGAGACTTGTGGAAAAGGGTTACAATCAACGACCTGGCCTGGACTACAAAGAAACCTTTAGTCCCGTTGTGAAACTGGCCACTATCAGGAATGTTTTAACAATCGCAGTGACACAAAGGTGGTCCTTGAGACAACTAGATGTCAATAATGCATTTTTGCATGGGAATTTGATCGAGGATGTATACATGGTTCAACCTCCGGGCTTTAAAGATGCATCAAAACCTAATCATGTTTGTAGGTTAAAGAAAGCAATCTATGGCCTTAAATAGGCCCCACGAGCATGGTATTCAGCTCTAAAAGGAGCAATTCTAGATTTTGGCTTCAAAATTCCAAGGCCGACTCTTCTTTGTTCATTTACAAATCCCAATATGTTATTTGCTATTTTTTGGTGTATGTAGATTATTTGGTTATCACAGGCAATGACTCTACCTTTGTTTCATCCATTATTACCCAACTTGGTAATCGGTTTTCTTTAAAAGATTTGGGCCAGCTTAATTTCTTCTTGGGTATGGAGGTTATTCTCACAAAACAAGGGCTCTTCTTGTCTCAACATAAATACATTAGAGATTTATTGACAAAGACCAATATGCATGGTGCAAAAGATGTTAACAACCCGTTGTCCACCAGCATTGCACTCACATTAATTGATGGCACAGCTTCGGTTGATAGCACAGAATTTAGAAGTGTAATTGGGGCCCTGTAATATTTATCTCTTACACGCCCGGACATCTCATATGCTGTGAACAAGTTGTCTCAATTTATGCACAAACCTACAACAACTCACTGGACAGCTACCAAAAGATTGCTTCGATACTTGAAGCATACTATTTTTCATGGGATTCACATTCAGAAGAGCTCATTTTCAAATCTCACCACATACTTCAATGCTGATTGGGCAGGTAATTTTGATGATTGAAAATCCACTTCAGCTTATATCAGTTTTCGTGGTCCCAATCCCATATCTTGGAGTTCAAAAAAATAAAAGACTGTTGCTAGATCATCGACTGAAGCCGAATATCGAGCACTTGCAAATGCTGCCTCTGAAACACTATAGCTCCTCTCTTTATTTGCTGAACTCGGCTTCACTATCCCAAGCTTTCCAAAATTGTTATGTGATAATTTAGGAGCCACCCAACTGAGTTTGAATCCTGTCCAGCATTCACGGATGAAGCATATTCAGATTGATTTACATTTTGTTTGTGATATTGTACAAAAAGGTACTATCAATGTTCATCATGTCAACACTCAAGATCAACTTGCTGATCTCTTAACAAAACCTTTGTCACAGCAGCGTACGGAAATTCTTAGAAACAAGGTTAGAGTTGCTGATGGAACCTCCATCTTGCGGGGGCGTATAAAGGAAAATGCATCAAATCTCAGTTCAGATCAAACCAGCAGCAACAATCACGAGTGACAGCCAGCAAATCAAAGATTTGATTTTTTTTGAAATTTTTATTTTAATTTTAAACTTGTAACTGATAGGATTCTTAGCCTTATTTTGTAGCATATACTCTTAGAATCAGTACTTGAAAAGTCTGTATTTATTCAACACAAAACTCTGTATTGAAGTGTGGTGGAAATACAATTATTCTTTATTCTCAAGTAAACACCCAGTGCATATTTACATCCTCATTAAGATTTACCAAAAGCATTCACAACATGAAATAACACTTAATTACATATATTATGATCTCTAGGGACCATCTGGGGCATCTTCCAAAGGAGGTGCTTACTAACTATTATTGATGATTTTTCCAAAAATATTTCAGATGTTCTTCTTAAGGCAGAAGATTGATGTGCTTACTACATTCGAGGAGTGGTAGATCATGATTGAGAAGTAGACTCGAAAACATGTGAATTATCTACGTACTGATAATGTTTTAGAGTTTTTTTCTAATGAGTTTAATGTTTTCTGAAAGTTAGAAGAAATTTCAAGGCACTTGACAATTCGCAGGACTCCTCAACAAAAAAGGTGTGGCAGAACGGATGAATAGGACTTTGATAGAGAAAGTACGATGTGTATTTTCCAATGCTAGTTTACCAAAGTCATTTTGGACCAAAGTTGTTTCTACAACTTGTTTTCTTATTAATCGATCATCCTCAATTGCCATTGACAAAAAGACTTCAAAAGAGGTATGGTTGGTACTCTTGCTATTTATTCTAATTTGGAGATATTTGGATGTCTTGCATACACTCATGTTGATAATCTAAAATTGGAACCTAGAGCTAGAAAGTGTATATTTCTTAGCTATGAGTCTGGTGTTAAGGAATATAAGAAATTATGTATAGAAATAAGTAAAGTTATAATTAGTTGAAATGTTATATTTGATGAAAGTGAAATGCTTTATCGCATACTTTCTAGAAATTCTTGTGAAACAAATCATCAGGATTTAAATACACAAGTAGAGTTTAAGATTGGTACGAAGTTTATATTTCAATCTAGCTCAGGATTAAAGGATAATGTCGATTTGTGACCACCACCAAGGCCGCCATAGTATTCTATTGTTATAGATAGGCCCAAAAGATATATTAGACCTTGAATTTGGTAGAAGGTATTGATTCGAGTGAAGAATCTTCTACTTACTCATAAACAATTAGTTGTAATAAATTTGGTAGATGGATGATTGCCATGTAGATGGAAACGGAATCACTTCATAAGAAAGGTACATGGGATTTAGTGAGATTACTTAAGGATAAAAAAGTTGTTCATTGCAAATGGGTGTTCAAAAGGAAAGAAGGTACAACAAAAGTTGAAGAAGCTAGGTATAAGGTAAGACTACTTGCAAAGGGATACAGTAAGATTTCGAGTGTAGACTTCACAAATGTGCTCTTTTCAGTTGTAAAGTATAATTCGATTCAAGCTTTGCTTGGTATTATGGTAAATCATGATTTTAAATTTAAGCAATTGGATGTGAAGAAAACATTCTTACATGGAGAACTTGATGATGATAGCTACATATAGTAGCCAGAAGGTTTTATGGTTACATGAAAGAAGGACTATGTGTCCTTGCTAAAAAAAAAGTCCATTTATGACATGAAATAGTCGCCTCAATAGTGGTATAAGAGGTGACTCATTTATGACTTCTCATGACTTCAAAAAAAAAAACAGTTATGAAAGTTGCATCTCCTTTAAAAAGTGTGGTAATGATTGTTTGTATACCTACTCGTATATATCGATTATATGTTGATAGCAACCAAGGATAAGAGAAAGATAAGAAAGGTAAAAGTCGAGCTTAGTAAAAAATTTGAGATAAAAGACTTAGGAGCAGTAAAGGAGATACATGGAATGGAGATTCTAAGAGTTAGAAAGGCATGTAAAATTATACCTAAGTCAAACACGATACATTGGAAAAGTTCTCTACAATTTAAAACGCAGAATGTCAAGCATGTTAATACACCTTTAGTTGTGCACTTCAAACTTTCATATGCTTTTATGTCCACAATCGGATAATGTGATTGATTATATGTCACAAATTCCATAATCTAGTGCAGTGGTATGTCCTATATATGCTATGGTTTGTTTACATCCAGATTTATCATATGCAATCAGTAGATACATGGCCAACCCTAGTAAAGAATATTGGAAAGCAGTTTTGTTGATTTTCATATACTTGCATGGTCCTATTAATGTTTGTTTGCATTTAGGGAGAGCTATAAATTGAATTATTGGGTATGTTGATTCTGATTTTGCTGGAGATCTTGATAAGAAAATATTTCTTCCAAGATATATTTTTACTATTGGTGGTAGTGTTATCAATTGGAAAGCTACTTTACATACTACAGTTGCATTGTCTACTACTGAGGCTGAGTACATGGCCGTTACATAGGACTGCAAGGAAGTTATCTGATTGAAGGGACTATTTGGTAAACTAAGCAAACACTTGTAGATTATCACAGTCTTTTGTGATAGTTAGAGCAGTATTTTCCAAACAAAAGATTAGATGTTTCATGAGAGGATGAAACACATTGATTTGTAGTATCATTTTGTGCGTGATGTTTTTGCTTGTAGTGATATTGTTTTGAGCAACGTTGGTACCAAGATAATCCCGTTGATATGATGATCAAGTCACTCCCTATAGCTCTAAGCATTACTTGGACTTGGTTGTTATTTATTGTTGAATTTGCCCTTAGGGACTTCTGTGAAAGAGGTGGAGTAAAGTTTTATTCCTTGCATTGGAATTCATGTCATGATAGAGATTTGTTAGAGTATGATGACTTGAATTCTGTTTGGTCCAACCTGAAAAGCCCCGGGTGCGACATATTTGGTCAAATTAAAATTATGAGAAAAAATAAAGTCTGTGGTGGTAGCTGAGAGATCGACCGAGATTCATTTTACACTTATGCCTAAGGTGGAGATTCATTTCTTTTCACTTATGCTTAAGGTAATTTTTGAAATCCTTCCATGTCAGAGGTAGATTCTCTAAATTAGTCATCATGTGGAAAGTTTCACCAAGATCATTCATTCGGCATGAATCTCTTGTAAAATCACTCGAGTTCCTATACTTCACTGATCACAGTTATGAGTTCACCATTTTATAATATAGGAGTGGCGAATAATATTTTTTTTGCCTCGACATTATCAATATTATATTTCCAGTCTAAATACTTTCACACTTCCTTATTCGTTTTTATCGTATTATACATGTTGTTAGTCATGGCAATGAGCCGAGCCGAGCCATGAGCCTAAACTCAAAGTTTGGGCTCGGCTCCAGCCCGATTTTTTTTTTTTTTGCCCGAGCTGAGCAAAAGCTCGGCAAAAGAAACGAGGCTCGGCCCGAGCTTTCGACTTGAGCCTTAGCGGGCTTGGACTTTTTTTTTTTCCCGTGTCAAATCTAAATTTTTTTCTTAAAGAATTTAAAATTTGTACAACTTATATGTACTATAAATTAAATAAAGTTAAAACCCACCTCTTTTATCCCAACTTGGGACCGGCTACAATCATTGTAGGCAGAGTTAAAATTGTACATAAATAAAATATTTCATGTAAAATTTTCCATATATTAACAAAAAAATTTAAAAATTATGTATTTTTTGAAACTAATAAATTTTAAAACTTACAATATCTTATGCTTGAATCTGCTGCAACTCATCGGCCATTATACTGTCAACTTATTCTTGAAGACATAATTCCACATATTCCAGTCTTTCAAAGATATACTCCAATATATCTTCTTTTAGTTTTGATCGTTCATCACATAAAACT
>CAIGRM010005834.1:0-23137 GCA_903798335.1 Fraxinus albicans | reverse complement strand
AAGGCCAACACCAATCCTTTTATATTGTCAGACGAAATTTCCATTTATACACCCGACGTAGTCGTAGCGGAAGCAGCCGCTAGTGCTTCCACCTTCAAAGCAGCCATCTTTACAGTAAAAAAAATTAAAATAAAAAGAGATCAAATGCAAACTATCACAACCTCATCAGTTAGTGTAACAATAATCAATTGGGTTAAACAAATGGGCTCTTTTTTTCTCTTTTCCTTTCTGAAGTTATAACTTCTGACCCAGTGTATTTTACTGGGCAGTCCAAGGATCTCAACGTAACAAATGAAAAACTCAAATCACCCAATACACAAATACAAAAATCGACATAAGATGAGCCATACCTTGAAAATTATTCAGCATCCGAAAGGGAGATTCGATCCAAAACCTTAAGCTAATTTATCCGAATCAAATGGGATATTTGAGTTCAGCATGGCTACATGAGAAATATTTGTCAAACATTTCGATCTATGTTTAAGCATCAAAATGGCCGGAAATGGAGGTATTCGTCAGCGACTGGGGAGGTATTCCGTATTCGTCAGTGACTGGATATTTCAGTTCAGCATGGCTGCGTGAGAAATATTTGTCAAATTTTTCGACCCACGTTTAAACCTCAAAATGGCTGGAATTGGAGGTATTCATCAGTGACACCGATTGGCTTTTCAGATTTGGTTTTGGGATTTTCAACTTTTTTTTTCCAAAATTTTCAAGTACTATTGTGAGTTAATTGGTTGTCACATTTTTTTCACTTTTTGTACAACTTTTTCATGTTGCCAACTCAAAGACATGTAGGATATTTAATTCTCTGGAGCGAGAAAAAGTCCAAAAATGACAATCTTGCAAAGATTTTGAAAAAGTGGTATTTTTGAAAATGTAAAGCAAAAATTGACATGGAGTGCAAATTCCTCTTTTTACTTTGTGTAATTCATGCATTAGTTGGAAGTCACAAATACAACATATTATAGTTTCTTATACTACAGAATCAGAATATGTAGCTTAGTAGCTATAACTGAAGCTAGAGTTTCTTTGCTTAAAAGACTTTTGAATGAATTAAAAAGTAAATCAGTTCTCTTGTTAGGCTATGGAATTTGGGTTGCTACAGGTAACGTGTGTGGTTTATTGTTGGACTGGACAAAACTTCTGAATCGAATTCGAACCGAATCGAATCGAATCAAACCGAACCTGAATCGAACCAAACTGAACGGTTCTTCATAAGTTAAATACCCGACCAGGTATCTAAATCGAGAATCGATGAGTTTGGTTTGATTCTCGATTCTAGACCAAGAACCGAAGAATCGAATCTAAGCAATTTTTTTTATATTGAAATTAATTAAATTATTTTAATTTTTTCTAAGCAAATTAGAAAATTAACTAATTTAATTGAACAATTTTTAGTTTATTTGTATTTGTTCATTGTGTTTTTTCAATTATGCTTGTAGAGTTTCTTAGTATGACAAGTCAAGCGATAATTAAATCAAATAGGTGGTAGGTATTATCAATACTAAAAAATATTTTATTTTTATAACTTTTAATTTATATTTATTTTTTTATGTAGGCTACTTGAAACAAATGAATTATTGATATGGATCACCGATATTNTTCATAATTTTAATTTTAAAACCCAAATTATTTTTAAAATCCATTAGTTCATTTTAATTTGAAGCAAATGAATATACTTTATGTAGTGTTGCTGTAATATTAATATCTATTTTTTGATATTTGTATGCATTGAATTAATCTTATTGGACGGCTAGTTATTTATATGTTTTTAAATTGAACTACGTTAATTTGTAAAAGTTACGAATGAACATGTCATTAGTTGTAATTATATAGTGCCGCTATAAATGTTAAAAAATTTAATTATGGTACGGAATCGAACCCGAACGATTCTATAATTATATTTAGACCTCACGGTTCCATTTATTAAATACCCGAAAATTTTGGTTCGGTTCGGTTCGGTTCTCTTCAGAATCAAACCGGATCATGTTCAGCCCTACTTTATTGTACTGGTTTGTAACGTATTTGATTCTTTTCTATTGCAGTTAGGGTTTCCCGAGTGTTCATGCCTCTTCTTGAGAAGTTTGAGAGATATATAAGGTTCCTGAGTACGGCGAAAAATGATGGGAACATAAGTACGATAATGTGCCAAATTTATAATTGTTTTTGCAACAAAAATTGGAGTAATAAAAGAAAATTACAATGACAATACAATCACTTATATAATTCAAAGTCAACCCATTTGTTACTTTTCCTTACATATTTGCTTTTTCTACTTCTGTAGCTTATCGAATTAGGCTAATAAAATTAACGACCTTAATTGATTATCTAATTATATAATTGATCTTGAACGAAGCCTCCATCAAATGAATTCTAAGTAAATTAGTTTTATTGTCAGTTTTATTCAGTGCTTGTTTGTCTCCCATTTCGGAAAAAGAAATAAAATTTTGAATAGTATTTTTTGGAGAATGTTTATTAAAAAGTAAAGTAATTTTATTGATTTGTGTATAGAATATTTTATTAAAAAAAAGGTTAAACCCCAACCTTGAGGGCCCCCCACCGTCCCGCCCCTATAGCATTGTGGATGAGGTAAATCGCAGGATGTGCCTCATCAAGTTAGGGTACAAGAGCTGTCATATTGATGCGGTGATGCCCACAAAGAGTCCAATTTCATCCATTGTCAGCTCAGCTGAGATTACCTTACTTCTGTTCTTTGCACTACTGAACTATACTCCAAAGACGTGTGTAGAATATTTTATTGAGTGAATATGTGATGGAGATTGTTTATCGTAACAAATAATAATTGATAAAATAAATGACAAACAGAGGCTCATTTTATTACAAGAAGTTTAAGAATTTCATATTACGGATTTTAGAAACATCTGGTCTCGTATCCTAGGGACACGATTCAGGTTTTAGGTTGGTGCAGTCTCAAGTACAAATGTATTATTACAACAATTTGGTTAGTAATTAGTTGACCTTTAACCCCAGTTTGTCTCTCGTCCTTTCGAAACACTTTTTATATACACTCCTTTTCAATTATATATTTCACACAATAAAATATTTTGAGTTAATTATTTCAATCCTCACCCAACTTTAAGTTGGGTCACGCTTTACTCATTGAACTTCAAATTGCACTCAAATGCTCATTGAAACTTCAAAATTCGCACTACATCCCTCACCCATTAACTTACCATTTCAAAAATAGCTTACGTGGACTAACGAAGCCTGACATGGCTCTTGAAGGAGCTAATTGTACACCCCTGGCTGGCAAGAGAGCAAATCTATTTTTACAGAAGGCCAAAAAAAAAATCAGAGAACCCTCGTTTACAGATAGTGAAGATTTAAAAAATTTTACTCCATTTTTTTCCGGAAAATCTTCTCCCAACAATCTCCACCACCGCCACACTGACGCCGGACACATCGTCGACGACGATTTTGAACAATCTCCCAACAGGGCATATGCTAGAAGACTTGCAAATATATCGGGACATTGAACAATTTCTATGAATGTTTGTCGAGCTTCACATATTCAATTAAATTAGGGATCCAAAATCTCACTTTTGAACGTTGGAGATCATAACTAGACTACATAAAAGGTTGGAGGACCTAGTTTACCCTTACATCTTTATCTTATTTTTATAATTCAAAATGAGTGTATTTTGAATATTTTAATAAAATTTTATTTTTATAACAAACGCGATCATCTATTTGGAACTCAAAATGCTTTGAAGGTATAAAGTTGATGACATAAGTGCTTCGTTTTAAAGGTTGAAGAATTGGATGCTCTGGTATGTAAAAATTGGGACATTTTCCATGTAATGTGCTCTTTGGAGAAAGACCAAATTAGTGAGAGACATGAAACATAGAATGTAATCTTTTATGTTTTTTAAAAGACACTTCCTTCCATTAAACAACAATTCTTCTATAATTCTTTGATGTGAAGTTATAAACTTTTATATTCCTCCACTTTTCAGTGTTAAATTTTGTTCACAGTCTGCACCAATTGAAGCAATTAACCCGTAATTTTTTTTTATCTAAACTAAAGTTTTGCTAATATATAAACACAGAAGAGACAGAGAGAGTTGAGTTGGTGTCAAAGTAAGCATCTCTAATAAGTTGACATTTTATGTTTCATTGTTAAGGAAATGGACTTTTTAATTACTTTTTGAAAACAATATATTTTCTCATTTTAATCTTCATAGAACACAAAAGTGTTGAAAGAGGAAATTCCTTTAATTTGATAAATAACTTTAAGGGGCTTTATTTCTTTAGCAATTTTTTGTAATTCAAATTTACCCTTTTGTAAAAAAAAAAATTATAAGGAAGAAAATTAAGGGCACGTTTGATGTAAATATATAATTTGAGAATGAATTAAGTCAAAAATAATTTTTTGGAGAATATTTGATTAAATATAAGTTTTAAAAAAATGAATTATGAAGTAACTATTTGATTAGAGTATTATTCCCTCCATCCCAATTATATAGGCTGAGTTTTCTTTTTCTCGTATCCCAAATATATATGCATGTTTCCTAATGTAGAATATTTTGTTATGTTCATTTATCAATATACCATTATTAAATTTTCTCTATTTAGTATGCCAACTTCTTGAAATCATTCAAATACGCACATTTCGCACTTTTTGGAAACATGAACAACTCTCATTTCTTCTTCTTTTTCAAATTCTTTATCAATTCCAATAATAATTTAGTTTTACATGCTGCAAATTAAATATGGTAAATTAGGAAAGATTTTTTACATATTGAAAATTAAATGAGAGTAAACTAGGAAAGGTCTAGACAAAAATTAATTTTCCAGCGACATTTAAGAAGATTTCTTAATCCATGTGAAAAAAGAAACAAACCTACATAATTGGGACAGATGAAGTATGTTTTAGAAAGCAACTACACTACTTATACACCGAAAAATGTGAGGTTGTATTACAGGTGCAGTGTTGACAGCACCTCGTTGGCTATTGTGTTCGTGTTTATTGTGCAAAATCTAAAGACAGAATGTCATGTATGCTCTGTCAACCTATCCCAGAACATACATGACATTCTGTCTGCGTGTGGCATCTTTTTTGACATTCTAATCAAGGGCCTGTCCCAGCTATGTTTGATTAGCATTAGTGTTCTGACTAATAGAGAGAAGACCTTGTTTCACATGGACTTTGAAAATCTTAAAAACTCCTGGTACTTTAAAAGGACATTTTTAGCTCAGCAGACACGGAAGAAGCAGTACCCCAAAACCCATCTTCTTGCTCCTGAAGTTTCTTCTCCTTCTTGAATAACCATAAAAAGTTCTAATTTTCAGGCCTCTAGGCAGCCATGCGTGTCATGATTATTACAAGGAGTGTAATTATGCGTTGGTGGCAATCATCCTCGTCCAAATCTCCTTGTGATGACAATAGCCTCATCGACACTGGAGGAGGCAGTGTAGCTGCAGGATCATCCAAGTACACTTCGAAATCGCTTCTTTTTCCTTTCGTCCGGAGCCGCCACACCACCAAAGCCGCCGAAAAGTTGCAGCGTCTGCCGGATAATCATGACGCTGAGCTCTTGTATTCTCCCGCCAGGTCGTCATCGTCAGCCTCCCCGACCGTTTCTGGTGCGCCGTGCCCTCAGCCGCTGCCATTACCCAATTTACAGCTGGGGAACGTGATCCAGCGTTTGAATCATGAAATAAAACACCGTAGCGGTGAAGAGAGGGAGAGAGAAATAGAGAAAGGAGTAGAAAGGAAGCAAGCTGATGGGTTGAGTGCTGCTGATCCCATTGACAGACTCAACGGATTTAACAGGTACCCCAAATAATTTTCCATGATCATTTTACCAAGCATCACTGAACATATTTTATGTTCAAATAATTGGTATTATTTATAGTGAATTGGAATATGTTTTCAATACATGCCTTTAATTGCAAAAGGTGCACGATAACGTGAAAATGTGCTGCCTATGTTAAAAGATGCACCCATTCAAAAAGTCACTTCAAAAACTATAAATAGAGGCATTTAGTTCCATTTTCTTCTATTTCTCCAATATGTCAAAATAATTTTCATATTATTTTTCAGTTTTGTGTTTGATATTTGGTATTCGATATCTTTCATTCTAGAAGAGTAGAATCAGGCATTGGTTTGCCCGTAAAAATTAATATTGTACTATTATTAATTTTGGAAGAAACGTTATATTTTGGGAGTTGGACGTCTATTTTGATCATGTTAACACTGGTGCATGGGCGAAATCTATCTTAAGAGATTTGCATTCGCATACTTCGCTTCATTTTATATCCTTCGTATTTCTGCATTTTCTATGTTTGATTAAGTTGTGATTTGCTCATTATTATGCACGTACCATGGTTTCAGTAAGTTGTTACTTTATTCATATTTATATGCGCGTGTTTTTTTTAATTGGAATATAATTTATACACCAATTTATCCAACATTTTATATAAATAGTAGCCTGTAGCTGAACTTAGAGAAAGGGTCCCTTCCCTCAATATCATGATCGGATGATGAGTAATAGAAAATTGAAAATTTCCGTCACGGTATTGCTATAGCTTAAGAAGGGGCTCTTCACGCTTCCTTCCCCAATAAAACATTAATTTCAGTTAAGTCGCTGTCCATGTATCTGTTAATTGATTTGATAATGTTGCAATTAGAATGACAAGAGGGAAAATTTATATGTGCTATGAATAACCTACAGTTTTAGTGGGAAAATAGTCCTTAACTGAGAGAATTCACTTGACTCGACCAAGCTGCAGCCCCGTCCTTCCCTAATTAGAGCTTTTGTCAGAAATTTCATCTTCAAGTGAAACATCAATGTCATTAATTGATGCTGATTTAAGGTTAGATGCTTAACTATAACATTGTAAGCTGAAGGGCTTGACCACCAAAAAATTCACTATGATCATCATCGTGCATGGCTCTGTTCTCAATAACACGAGCATGTTGATTACCAACTTCTAGCTGCACCATTTATCCACCAAAGGTGTGTCGACCCTCCTGTCTTCTATTGTTAATCTTCATCCCTCTAAAAGTAATGTAGAAAAGAATGTCCTTAGAGGTTCCTTGATCATTGTAATGATCAAGGCATGATGATGATTGTGTAGATAGTGTAAGCCCTCCTTATCCATCTCTGAAAAGTGATCAATATTGGTGAAGCCTGAGCTCCTTCTATCCTCGTTATCTACTTACTGAGTCTCAACCATTCCAGATTTGGCACATCTAAAGCCTTCTCTAATTAACAATCTTATATAGTCTTCCATAGATTCACCCTCTTTCTACTTCACAACCATCAGATTTCTCTCACTTTTTAGGTACATTATACTGGTTACAAAGTGGTTCAGGAATTGGTGGTTGAAATGTAATCCATCTATACTTCGGGATGGGATAGTGGAGATCCATACCTGAGCATTGTCCTTTAGCATAGTTAGGAATACTTTGCTACAATGGAGTCAGCTGAACTTGAAAGGAGCACAATTCTCTCAAACCTTCCTATATTCTCACCGGATCTACAGTACCATAGTAATCTGGTAATTAGGCAATCTGAACCATTTTGAAGGGGCTTTCCCAAGATCTTATCAATGAACAGAACTGTGGAATATTAGCCCTTCTTGTTCTGTGTTTCTGTCAACAATTTTTGTTGTTTGGTTTTGACTGGAGTTATTTGAAATTTAATTGGATTGCTACCATCTTTTGCTTTTCTTTAGTTTTCAATATTCAAGACGTGTTCTATTTTTGTAGTTCATACATCTATATTTGACTTCTATTGCTTTTATAGTTAGCAGGTTGCTGCAATTGTTTTTTTAATGATATTTTGCTCTTTTAGCCGGTACTTGGAAAGTTAACCAACTCGTCTGAAAGCTTAAACTGTAGAGAAGAAACATTTATTTATTTAAATCTTGTCTTCAACTCTGCAATTGTTCTTGCCTTTAGTGATGCTTATTAAGCATGGCATAGTATTAACTGTCTATTGTGAGTTCATTTATTCTCCGATCGCAGCAGATTAATAAACCAAGATGATGGAAGGAATGCAGAGCACTCTGAAACTCGGTCATCCAGAAAGTCTTGTAGAGAGGAACATAGTATAGGAAGCTTCTCTGACAACTACAATTCTAATCGCCCCATTAGTTCTCCATCTAGTCCTTATTCAAACCCCAAAAAACTCAGCTCCGAAAGAGGTAACCGTGTTTTTTTGGTAACCTATACATGTCTTACTTCAGTGTTTTCTGCGTTTGGTCTGCAATAGAGGTGCCTCTATCTGATGCAAATCTTGGCCTAGGCTTCTCTTATCAAATGCTACTCGAGAAGACTTCATCTACTGTTGATAATTCTCCCGCCAATAGTTCAAATGTACGTTCTCACCGTCATGCAACAAGTCCTCTTAGACATGAATCATCATTGCCTAACAATGGCTGCAATGCTCAAGCCACCTTACATCCCTTACCTCCTCCTCCAGTATCCAACATGCCTTCCCAGCCTCCAATTTCAACAATTGCAGCTAAAAATGAATTCATTCCCATTAACAGTCTATGGCAAAAAGGGAAGATTCTTGGGCGTGGGACATTTGGATGTGTTTATGTTGCTTCCAACAGGTACACATTCAATACAATTACCTTTTCCCAAGATTTCATGTGGTACTAGAGACAATATACTTGTTATTGTGAACAGAGAGACCGGGGCTTTATCTGCCATGAAAGAAGTTGAAGTTTTACAAGATGACCCAAAATCTGCAGAGAGTTTAAGGCAGTTGGAGCAGGTTTTCATCCAGTTCACGTGTTTCTCTTTTTTATTTTTTTAGAGTCCGGTATTCTGTCATTAAATTTATTGAAATGCAGATTGAACCTTCTGTTGCATCATTGTCGGTGTGATTATGGTTAATTAACATATTTTTATGATATCCAGCAGTTCTCTAACCTGGAAAATGGACATAACCCTAGTGGTAACCTAACCAGCTTAATATAACTTATCTAAATTTTATATATTGATGGATGTTGAAAATTTTTTCTTACTGGATTATAGGACACGCATAACAGAAACAAGATATCCAAAACACTTTAGGGTAGAAGGAAGACGAACAGGTGAAGAAAACAGTTGAATAATATTTAAGGAAATGTTTCCTTCAAGTTTAAAAACTGTTAAAAAAAATGTAGAAGGTAAAAACATAAAGCACTCACTCCATTCCTTAAAATACATATTTATTCATCTTTGATCCTGCTATATATGTAATTATCAGATGTGGCCATCTGTGATTTTCTATTCAAGTTTGTCGTGATAACGTAAGTTGTTTTAGTTTTGTAGTAATTATTTCTCACGATTAGAATTCGCCCGTTATCTATATGTAGGTTCTTGAAAATATTTCCTGAAATTTGCTTTCATATCTTATTTCTATTTGCAGGAAATTAAATTACTGAGCCAACTAAAGCACCGAAATATTGTGCAGTACTATGGTAGTGAAATAGTGAGTAATTTCTTTAATGGTACTCTGGAAACTGCTTGGCATCTCTGTATATATGCTTTCATAAGAGTCTTGGTTTATGTTTATCCAGGATGGTGACCGATTCCACATATATCTTGAATATGTCCATCCTGGTTCGATCAATAGATATATCCGTGACCATGGTGGACAAATTACAGAATCTGTTGTACGCAATTTTACTCGCCATATTCTCTGTGGGTTGGCTTACTTGCACAATATGAAAACCGTACACAGGTAACGTTGACAGGCTTGATATGCTGATAGAAGCAGTAGTACGTGGTGGGCTAAAAGATTACAAAGAAGTTTTTTTTTTTTTTTAACTTCTTTGGGTGGACTGTGGATGGATTATACTTAAGAATTAAGATTCTGGGTTTAAGTTCTCTTATAGTTCTAGAGTTACTGAAGTTTTATTTCTGAGCAGACCAAGTTTGATGACATCAATTATTTTAGGGATATCAAATGTGCTAATTTGCTTGTCGATGCGTGTGGAGTTGTCAAGCTTGCAGATTTTGGGATGGCTAAACATGTGAGTTTTGATCTTCCAAAATATATGTCAGTATTGACAAGGGCAAAAAACGAACTGTGAACTTGCGAGATCCAACAATCAGTATTAAATGACTGATATTTCTTAAAGAGCCTTATGATATCTATCATAATGCGATTATGCATGAGAATGTTTGTATATTGAGATATTTGGTTCTCTAAATGAATCTCTCTTTTTTTCCTTTTTCAGGCACTTTTCTTTGTATTCTCGAAATCCAATATTAAGACAGGATACCTAATAGCTTCTCTCTCTGTGTTTTACTAAATCTTGTAATTAGGAAGCGTGAATTTATGTCTATCTAATGAGTTCAGTAAAATAAGTTGATATTTGGTCTAGATCACTTTGTATATGTCCATTTTTCTGTATTTTCCACTTCGATTGCTTTGTAACCCTTTTCCCATCCATAAATTTTTAGTTCTATGCCATATTGCAATAGAAGCTGCTCGCATGTTTAAAAGTTCAATATGTGGGAGAAATGAGGGAATAATTTTAGTTAGCATTTCGATTTTCTGCTCAAACTTAAAATACAAAACCATTAGATCATCCATGCTGCTCTGTGAATTCATTCTAGCTTTACAATTATTTCACCACTTTCCATGTTCAACTTCCTCGTTGTCAGTCACTTTCTTTGAATGTATCATGCTTGAGTTTAAAACTTTCATCTCGGTTTACAGCTACCTGAGCAAGTGGCTAATCTGTCATTAAAAGGAAGTCCGTATTGGATGGCCCCCGAGGTACATTTATGTTACAAGCTCAAGTTGTTTATCCTGTTAATTGATATTTTATCACACTGACATCATACCATTTCTTACAGCTCTTGCAGTCCTCGATGCAGAAGGATGCTAGTTCCGATCTTGCTCTAGCAGTCGATATATGGAGCTTGGGCTGTACTATAATTGAAATGCTGAATGGAAAGCCTCCTTGGAACGAATATGAAGGGGTAAGCACAGGATATTGAGCATCCACATTTTTGCTCCTTTTGTTTTGCTTTCCTGGCCTCCAGCATAACTGTGTCCACTTTTTCTTTTCAGGATGTTCACTCAAGTTAAAAATTTATGAACTCGGGATATTTATCTTTGTTTATCCACTAATTTATTTCATGTTATTCGATTTATCTATTTCAGGCTGCAGCTTTATTCAAGGTTCTAAAGGAGACTCCACCAATACCTGAAACACTGTCAGCTGATGGCAAGGATTTCTTGCGTTGCTGCTTGCGAAGAAATCCAGCAGAGAGGCCAAAAGCTAGCTTGTTACTGGAACATCAATTCGTGAAACGATCACACAAGGATGATGCCTTATCTTGCCCGTAAATTACATTTGTAAACTGCCTTTGCATTTTCTCTTTTCTGATACTGGTAATCTATTTAACATTATGCACGATTCAACAGGACTACACACCGTTTTCTATAAATTTGATCTAGTGCATGTATCCTCAGACACAAAAATCACAGAAGGCAAACCCGCTCACAAGTAGGATCTGTTGGTGGAGATTGTGATGGAGACTAGTCCAAAATGTGCGCTTATTCTGAGCTTGAATAGTCAAACAGAAACTAAATTCTTGTTCATTTTCTTGCAATATTTTTTTGTTTTTGAAGATAGGAAATATTTCAATTCAATCTTGGCAAATTTTCATTCTTGTTGTGAATAT
The DNA here is from genome assembly GCA_903798335.1 of Fraxinus albicans. Classification (NCBI taxonomy): domain Eukaryota; kingdom Viridiplantae; phylum Streptophyta; class Magnoliopsida; order Lamiales; family Oleaceae; genus Fraxinus; species Fraxinus albicans. The sequence goes on along the minus strand of CAIGRM010005834.1, from coordinate 11,469 downwards.
AAGGTAGAAATTGCACATTTATTTATGAATAATTTAAACAATTGATTTCATATATTCAGTGATTTAAAATTTGTATTTGTACATCTTTTCCAACTTCCCCATTTATTATTCTCCTTTCCCGTCTACATCAATTGGTACTAGTGTATTGTTAAGGGATAAAGTCTAAATTTTGTTAATTACTAAAATATAGACCAATATAAGGGCTTGATTACTCCTCTTAACCATGTTAATTTTTTAAGATGAAATTTCAAATTTTAATATAATATCAAAGTCCATTAAGTTCAAACGAGTAATTTGATCCAACTAAGACTCAAATGAGCGCACAAATTTTAAGATTGGTCGGTTCAAATAGCCTTCATTTTACAGTGGCATATTAAGAGAAATTTCATATCAATTAATTACCAAAACATAAATCAAAATATAAGAATTTGGGTTATTCCTTTTAACAAGGTCATTTGAGTTTTCTGTTCCTACTTGGCTACATGTAATGTGAAAGACAATTTGTTATTTATTGAAGTAATGTACATTTTCTGAGCATTATCGTCCTCCTTTTACAGCGTGTCCTTGTACATTGATGTATTTTATTATGAAAGTTGATATTTGAGATTTGAAGACTCCCATTTCACGATTGAGCATATCAAACTATTATTGAGAATAACATTTAGTTTGTTATTGTATAATCGGGAGGCTTTTCAAGAAATTTACTTTGCTTCTCAAACATCTGAGCCAAAATCAAACAGTGATCTTAATCAACCAGTAGCTGCAATTCCCGATGAAAACAAACACAAATTGTCTCATTCCCAATAATATTTTCTCATCACTCTGTTAAGTTCATTGCTAGAGCTACTTTACGATTTAGAACTAGATCCTTAGCGGCCACAACTAGATCCTAAGTGACCGGTTGTGGACCGGTTCTACTGAGATCCCATTGCATTTCATGATCACATCATATGGAAACATTCTAACTCAAGAGAGTAAATCAAGTGAACAGACAAGATTAATGAAACATATCAGCCTGTCAAATGATATCACCATTTTGAAGTACTTAGCAAGGATCAAGAACTTTAATTTATTACTATTAGTAACAAAAAATGTAGATTTATGAAATATACTTGCGTAGTGTTTTATCTATAAGTATATAATCCTGCCACAAAAGCGCCTTGAGAAGTTCAAATACTATAGGTTTCGGATAAAAAATATTTATCGGTATAAAAGGTACCTGAAACTGAAATTATACGGCATAACCTGTACTAATGTAGAAAGAGGCTGTTTTTGTCTTCTCTCAAGACGTTTTACTGCCTGATTCCTGAGTTCATCCGGTAGCTGTAGGCAAACCCAGTCAAGCAATGAATCCAGGTCTTTTGCAAAGTCGAGTCGATACCAGTCCAGTAATTTTGGAATTATTAACATGTTTTCTGATGAAATCCCAACTGCTGCTTGTAAATAGTCTCTTTTCGCACTTTCCAACTCGGTTTCAATATGAGATGCAGTGTAGACCCTCACCTTAATTCAAGAAAATTTATACATGTTTATAAATTTTTCCATTCAAAGTATCAATGGATATTTATGTTCAATAATATTGGAAATGTTAAACAGTAATAGAAAGTGTTTAAACTCAACGTATTTATAGTTTTCTGTTTCATACATACATCATATGTGTTATTTGGGAATCTACATTTCACATTTTCTATAACAATATTTCACTTTTTGTGAAAATAATTTTTTTATTAAGCTGGGATCGAAGTTTAAAGCATGTTTTCATAAAATTATTATTCCATGTAAATAATTGAAGGATCTTTCCATGTTAACTCAACAAGCAGCATAGTGAACTTACAGCAGGGGAGGACCAACTTCCACAAGAGAGTGCAAATGTGACCAATGGTTCAGACCACTCTAAGCCGAATGTGCTACGAACCTTCATTTCGTCGTTTTTCGTAGATTGTTGGCATGTCTATAAAAGTGATTATCAGTTTACGTATATTCTTGAAACTATACAAAATATTTTGCAAATATACAGTGTTTCAATTAAGGAGTAACAGTGAGAAACTTACATATTTTAAATGAAATGGTAATCTTAAGATGAAGTGCTCAATCATAATTGCATTTAGCAAATGTCCTCCAACAGTTATTGTTGCCTGCAGGAAGCATAGTCGAATTTCAGGAAATTCTGGAGTTCACGTGCAGTGGTAAAATTTAATTCAGTAGCCAGGTGATTTGAGAGTATTGAATTTCCATAGGATCTTAAATAAGGCTAAAGTATTTCAGAAAATTCACAGATTGCTGTCAAATTTTAACGTTCATGTAGGATTGTGAACTTAACATCAGCTTGGGAGTTGATGGTTATTCATCATCAAGTGTTTTCAACTGGAATTGGCCGGAACATTTTTCGATATTGTACATCAAATATATGTTTTAACGTACTCTATAACCAGAATTTTCCATTACAAATAAACAGAAAACACTATAGATGATCAGCAAAACCATTAGCATTCAGCAAAGTTGAGAAAATATGGATTGGAGTGATTAGTGAAATCTTGCCTTTTGCATTAGTGCTACAACCATTTCAGGATTGTCCGGAATTCCATGCTCCAAAATTGCCTGCAAAACATTAATAGTGCAGCTACGTTTACTATCCTTAAAATAACTTTTGTTAAGCACCGGGAGAATGTTTAAAGTCCAAAAAAAAATGATCATTAGTAAAAGAAGTTTTTGAGTGAAAGATAGACTTCATACATTCATTATGCAGGAATTGTAGGTGTTTATCCAGAAGGCGAGCTTCTGTTGATGTGTTAAACCCTCTAACTTGATGGACGCTAGCTTGCCATGGAGGAGTCTGAAATTTTCGTAGGAAAAAGTTAGTACTATATGATTTCATCATATCAAAACCATAAATATGACTATCTCAGGCCTCACTTTAGTCTATGGATCAAAAATGATGCATTTGTTTTGCGGTTCAGATCAACTGAGCCAGCTTCAATCGTGCAAAGATGTTTGTAAGGGCCGATGTCCCTCTTCTTAAATTCAGAAGATATACAATAAGGATCTCGAAAATCTGATTCCACGTTGTTTTTACTAAATGCTCTAGATACTAGTGAAGAAAAAGACTCTGAATCCATCGTTTTCCCTTTCAGTTTGTTCAATCTTAGAAAAATGCTGGACAAGCACTTTAGTATGTCCTCTGAGATTTTGTTGGCCGGGCTCTCTGTATCTGTCACTCTGTCATCGGATGAACTCGACGAACTCTCTTGTGCTTGCTCCACAATTCTACACTGAAACAGTACAATAAGATAAAGAATCGAATGTCAAGCCATAGGCCAAGACTTTATAGCATGTTTGGTACACAAAACACACATTGAGAATGAGAAAGTACCTGTAATTTCCTTGGACTTGCAATTTTTCTTATTGGTTCAGGCTTCAGTGCAGGTCTCTTTTCCGGGATATTTATTACAGGTCTTTTCTTTTCCGAAGATAGTTTATCATTGGAATAATTGAGATACGATCGGTCCTCATTTCTTAATCCATATTCCGAGGACAAATTTGGTTTACAAGAAGCTAGTTTTTCATTTGATGCCCTGTTAAAGGAATCCCTCGTGACTTCAGACACGGTTTCGAAAGGCAATCGTTTTCTTGTAGCACTTCTTGTAGATGCACTTCTCGCGAGAGAAGCTGAAGGTTGTGCCATATTGACTTCACTTTGGGATAAGGATCTCGAGTGGCTTCGTCTAGAACTTCCAATTGATGACTCAGTGTATGAAAACGGTGAATCCTCCACACCTTTTTTGGAGGATATGTAGACAGCTTCGTGATATAGTCCTTGTCTAAAATTTACGACCTGTTCTTCGAGCCGAACTACCTCTTCTTCCAATACAGCTACTTCGGCTAGAAGCTCCAATGTCTAAACATCACAATGCAGATAACAAAATTACTTCTCTAATCAATTATGGGAACATAAATAAATTTGAAGATTCAAAAATCAATGTAAAATTGATTTAATTTGATTAAGTAGAATATTGTGAATTTACGAACGGGAATAATCTGAATCAACTTGACTCAAAAAATTACTCATTTCGAGAATCCCAAGCATTTCCCAATTCTTTTAACAATAATTCCCAATCATTCCTTTTAGTCCCTTTCGCCTATTCCAAATTTCCAACCAAAAATCTTGACAGAATGTTCAAGAACAGGATTGACAAGTTGACAAGTTTTGAACTTATTTTTCTTATTTAACATTTTCCAGGATTATCGAGAACTGTGTATATTTGATATCGCGGACAGTATTTAAGAAGAAGAAAAAGATAATCTTGTTCATTGTAGCGTGTCTTCCTGGGCTTGGAGCAACTACTTTGTAAAGAAGAAGTGACAGATCTAGAATAGAGTTGAGTTATACTAACATTATGAGGAAGATAAGGAGGAAGCCGAGGTAAAGCTCCTAATGGTCTATTGAAAGCCCTCTCCAAAGCTCTATGAACATTTTCTTCATGGCTTAACTTCTTCCTTAGCTTATCAACCTGCAAATGTGAAGGAAAAAAACCAACAAAATGAGAATGAATAAAAGTAAAAATATGTCAAAATTTACCTTTTTTTCTTAGAAATTTGATTACGTCTTGTAATAAGGCCAGTTTTCTTTCTCTCATTGACCGGCGCCAATTCCCCGGAGCTTTTTCTGCAGACTGTAATTTGCTTCTCTGCAATTCCATCTTCTTCCCCTGCAAAGATTCAGATTGAGGAGGTTTTCTAAGTACACTTACATTTACATTGAGGGGGGTCAAAAATCATTAATTCTTGGATAAGAATAAAGAATCCTATTCACATTAAGATATAAAGAACCCAACTTTTCAGTACTAAATGACAGTTCACAATCTATCATATTCTCAAAATAATTGCTTATTAAAGAATGGAAATAAGAAAAAAAATTAAAAATACTTACATTTTGAGGATTTAAAGGTGGTTTCTTGGAGCTAATGATTCTGCTGAATCTGTCATTCATCCCTTTGTTACTTTTTCCAGGAAACACCATATGGATCTACAGTTGCCTCTTTATTTAGATTGCAATAAAGAAAAAGTAAGAAACATGGAATCCCACTCACCAAGAAAAAAGTATTGATTGTGTAACTAAATCAATTCAAGAGAAAATAAATTCTAGAGAAATAACCACACAAACCCTTCAATAGAATAGAAGTTTTACACACATATAGAGAGATAAGAGAGAAAGAGAGAGCGGGAAAGTTGAATGGTGAAATGGAAGTGAGGGACACTATTTTGGTAAGAATGCTTGGAACATATCATAGAGCCAAAGCATCTTTTCGGTTTGTGGATGGAAATATAGTAAGAAAGCTGGCTCCTACATTGATCATTTATTGACATCCCATATCGAATAAAAATAAAAATATAGATCAATTTATAAGAGTTTGGGGTACTTTTCTTAATAAGGTTGACATTTTAAGATGGAACCTCAAAATCTTAACATGGTATTAGAACCCGTTAAACTCCAACGAGCAATTCGATCCGATTAAGACTAAAAAAAAATTGAGCGCACGGATTCAAGATTGGTATACTCAAACGAATCACCATCTTGCGGGGTATGTTAAGGGATAAAATCTCACATCAAATAAAGATGGCAAACATAGACAAATTTATGAGAGTTTATGCTACTTATTTTAATAAGGTTGACCTTTTAAGACGGAATCTCAAAATCTTAACAGAGAATTTGTAAATATTGTCAAAAAAAAGAAAAAATTCATTCGAGTGGCAAAGGAGGATCACGTAGGATGGTGAAGAATAGTTTGGCCCTAATTTTATATTTTGGCATGGAAAAGGTAAATCAAATAGAATTTGAAGAAGATGTAGTGTTCGATATTGTGTACCAAAGTTGTCGAGATGACAGATTTTTGCAGTTAAGCTCATGTTTGATACACATTCTTTCAAAATTCATTTTCAATTACACATTTTTCAATAAAATAATATTTTTCATCACATCAATAGCGTTTTCTTACTTTTTAATCACATATTTCTCATTATATCACTATTTTATTTTCTCAATAAGATCCATCAAACACACAATAAAAAGAAAATATACAAAAGTAGTATGAGTATCCCATATTATTATGTTGGAGGGTGTGAAGGGGTAGTGATGCCCTACTACTAAAGGAAAAAAAAAAACCAACACTGAGGACTGACAGACAGACAGAGGAGAGAGCAGAGAAGGTACAAAAAGACGAGTTCTAGACAGATTCAACAACCACGGTCAGACCACACAATATCTCAGGATATTAAGCTTTTATCTTTATTTACCAAATGTTTGGTGTATAATTTGCTACTTAATGAAGTAAAACATCGCGTAATTTTATGCTGACAAAACTAAAACAAGAAATGCTTATAAAAATACTTCTGCATCTGGAACGTTTGGCGAGATGATGTGAACGTTCACTCAAATTTCCAATAGTAGTAAAGAAGAAAGATCATTATTATTCAGTATTACTTATCAAACATATCACCAAGAAAACGAAAAATCAGTTTATAGAAGGGTGTCTATTATTTGAACTATAGAATCTTTTTCCTCTCACCTAAGTCCTTGTGCAAAGTTGATATCTTGAAAAGTGAATTTTTTATTTTTTTTATTTTTAGAATGTGTCGTTAAGAAGTAAGAAAAGTTATGGGAAAATGTAAAAAAATAATTTATTTTTTAGAATATGTGATTGGAAATGAGTGGAGAAAAATTGGTTTTGAGAAAAGACAATTTCGAACAAGGGCTAAACTTCGTTAGGGTTTCATTTTCTTCTCTTAAAATTCTACTTTTAAAGCTAAAATATAAATTTTAGTCACACATTATGATCCCGAAGTATTACTCACTTAACAATCACCCATTTCTTGAAAGTAAAAATAAATAAAATGTAGTCCAAACAGAAACTAAATAGTAATAATCGCCCTTCAAGACATGACAGAGTTGTTTTCAACTGACAAAACTCGCACCAATGCAATGCATCTCATACACTAAAATAGGCATTGTCCAAATGGAAAAGTCGAAGGGATATACCTCACTCTTTCCCCCCACAAAAGGGTCAACTTAAATGAAATGGAAGCCTTCATTTTAGACTATGGAAATTTTGTACTTTTTAACACCTTCGACGAATCTCAAATAGTCTCGATTTCATTCCATGAGTTTCTTATTTATATCGTCAAGGTGTCCTTCACACATAGAAACTAAAATTTACATGAAATTTTTATAACTAAATGATGATAAAAATTAAATAAAAAGGAATATATTTATAACTTTTATGTATATTGATAGTGGAATTCATTGTTAATAGTTAATACTGTGAAGAGATGAGTACATGAGAAGTGGGATGTAATGGGAATTGCACTGGCAAAAAATGTGCTTGAAAGTGAGTGTAATTATTTATGTAGGTGTAGGTGCACCTATTTAATCCACTAGTTGCCTCTCTTTATTTCATGCAAATTCACAAATTTCTATTGGCAATGGTCTGGTCAGAGCAAGTTTAAAGAAGTAATCCATTTGTCCCATTTATATGAATTGATTTTCCTTATTTTCTTGCCTTAGTTATATAATCTTTTTTTTTTTTAATTGAGAATGTTATGTTTTGTTCGTTTACTAATATACTTTTATTTAATTTGTTTAGTTATAACCATTTTTTTCCATTTAATCTTGAAATTATACAAATATAAAGATACATGCTTCTTGAAAATTAAATCATTCAATTTTTTTACTACTTCCAACAATAATTTACTACAAATTATTGATAATTAAATAAGGGTAAAATATGAATTTTATTGACAAAAACTAATTTTTATGATGGTGGCAAAGCGACATTATCCATATTTCCTGAACTCCACTGAGTAGTATTCTTCAAATCCGACTATTTATGAACTCCTAAAGGCATTGTACAAAACTGAATATCCACCACGGTAATGAATCTGTACTGATTGACTCCTCTAAGTTATGCACGACCCTACAAGATGTATAATTGAGATATTTTTTATCTCTTCAATACAACTTGGGCACCCATACAAACCTTCAAAATTCCATATCCACCGAAGAACTCATAACATTTTGAATTAAGGATATACAACGAGATGAGATTCTTCAAATTCGGAACATGTCAAACGTGGCCAGTGTTCTAATTGTTCCATCCAAAAGTTTCAATCTGACCGTACCAATTCCAACAACCCGATAAAGTGCGTTGTTTTCCATAACCACGACACATTTGGAAACAATTTCATATGTAGGAAATAAGTTCTTATTATGACACATATGAAACACACATGCTGAATCAAGAATCAAATCATCTTCTTGTTTAGACTTGATGTCAGAAATAGCCAAAATGTCTACTTATCCTGAAGTATCCGATTGCTTCCCATATCGACTTGCAGCCAACATTAAGTCCGGATCGCTATTAGTAATATTGAAAATACAATAATTATGTATTGTTTGAATACCACTTGATGAAACCAACCGTCGGAATGATTTGTTGAAGTTATACGACGAATAATGAAGTATTAGATCAAGTAAAAGAATAATAAAGACAAGAATTATGGCAGATGAATTAAGATATTTTATTCACTCAAAAATAATGGAGAAGAGAGAAAATTACAATGAATCATATAAATTTAGTAATCTATTTTCTCACATTTATAAAATTATATAGAAGAGCCTAATATTTATAGGGAATATGTAGGGGACGTCCAAACCCTCTTAGTAGAGTTGCTGATGAAATAGAATGCCAAAAGACAAATCCAAAACGAAAAAGGAAAGAAAAACGTGGACAATCGGAAACAGGCTATAGAAGAGCCTAATATTTATAGGGGACGTCCAAATCCTCTTAATAAAGTTGTTGATGAAGTAGGATGTCAAAAATTGAGTCCAAAATGAAAAAGGAAATAAAAACGTAAAAAACTGGAATAGGCAAAGTGGGCGCCGTGGCGCTGAGTGTTCTGCCCGGAAAAAAAATTTCAAATTTTTTTCTCCATCCCAAACTGTTCTTCAAGTCCGAGACCAAATTTTCAACTTCCAATTGACTTTCAAAATAGAACTTCAACTTGATATAAGACTCAAATAGCATTCTAAACTGAATTCTTATTGATGTGCACTTTAATTAGAATTCTTCAATACTTCAAATAAGAAATTCGAGTCACACCCAAATTCTAACAGACATTAAATAAGATTTCTTAATTTTTTGAAAAACAAAACCAGTCTATATAAACGAGACATGGGGAGTAATTTTTAAAGGATAATTCTTGTTGTACATCACCTTGTACATCAAGGTGTCCATAATGGACACCCGGCACCCCTCATTGGAGGGGGTGCCGACCCCACCAACCCTCCCTCCAATGAAAGAGCGCCATGTGTCCATTCTGTACACCTTGATGTACAAGGTGTAAGAGCGCCATGTGTCCATTATGTAGACCCTTATGTTAGTGGTGATGTACCACTAGCATTACCCATTTTTAAAATGAATTAGTTTTTATAAGTAAAAAGTTAGAAATATATACAATGCTTACTTTAATGATAAAAAAATACTTTAAAAAAAACGAATCATTTTATTTAAAAGCGAGATAATATTATTTCAAAGATATTTGGAAGAGAAAAAATAATTACAAATTTCTTGACAATGCAATAAAGATAAAGAAAACCCCTTGGCAACGAAAAATTCACAAAAATATTAAATATCTGATATTATCTGAATATTCAACTCACTCTTCCTAGTCTTTTAGTAGAAAAATTAAAAAAATAGCATAATGACGTACTTTATCTTTATGTTGCACCATTAATTATAATAGCTGCAAATTATTTTATCGATAAATGCACACAAAAATTGGGCCGTATTAAATGCATATTTAAAGATAATTAATGCCAATTGACAAATTATTGAAAATTGAGCATGCAGAAAGTACTTAAACAATTAAGAATGAAAGTGAATAATAGATTGATTATAATTCTTTTTTATGGAAAAAATGAATGAAGTGTCCTTTTAATGATTCTTCTACGAGACTTTGTCGTTTTTTCTTGATTTATCACTCAATATATGGCACAAACCAACCCTAAGTACCAAATCATTAGTAGTTTATTAAGACATATTTGATACGTTACATCCAAATAAATATTTCACTTATTTTTATTCTCTAATTTTATTCATTGTACCAAATGCGTTGTCATTATAAAGCTAGAGCAGTAAAAGAAAAATAAATAGATCCATTTACGGAGGATTTTACAAAGCTAATAAGAAAAATGAAGGGAAATGTTATAATCGAAAGTTACAGCCATGCTAAAATCGAATAGGAAGTACTTAAAAGTTTTTTTTTTTTTTTTTTAAAGTCAAATCGAAAGACTCATTGGAGATGCTCATGTTATAATCGAAAGTTAAAGCCATGCTAAAATCGAATAGGAAATGCTTCAAAAAATCAAATTGGAAGTACTTAGAAGTTTTTTTTTTTTTTTTTTAATAAAAAAAATCGAATCGAAAAACTCATTGGAGATGCTCATGTTATGATTGAAAGTTATGGCCATGCTAAAATCGAATAGGAAATGCTTCAAAAAATCAAATAGGAAGTACTTAAAAGTTTTTTAAAAAAAAAAATTCAAATAGAAAAACTCATTGGAGATGCTCTTTAAATTCAATGGAAAATGTTAAAAGTATACTTTGGGACATTCCCAACGCATAGGAAGATTATTAAATTATAATTAAAAAGCAGAATTTGGTGAATCAACTTCATCTTACACGCAATATTAAAATAGTAAGCACGTGAGCGTATTAAAATAACAAGCATGCTTTGGTAAGTTCAGAATAATTGCTTCAACAATTTTTTGTTGGAAGACCATTGGACATTTTTTAGATGAATAAAACTATATGTACGTTCTAGCTTGACAAGGAGTTTGGCACTCCCTCTACGTGGAAGAAATTTGGTCAATGATGGGATAAATCTACTTAAAATCAATGGTGTAGATTGTTGTCACTTGAAAGAATGTCAAACTTAATGTAACCCATAATGTATGTGGCAAGGGCGGATCTAGGGACGGGCCAACCTTTGCTACAGCCTGTCCCTCCAGCCCAAATCCTAAGTAAAGAAAAATTAGTAAATATTTTTTTTTTTTTTTTTTAATGTGTACAATTTTTTTCTTTTTTGCGTTTTAGCCCGTCTCCAATTTTTTTTCTGGATCCACCCCTGGTACGTGTATCCTGGTTATTTTTATATTTTGCAAGGTAATAAATTAAGTTGGCTACAACAAATGCTTGTTAATTATATTTCTAATTTGTTTTGATAATTAATTTTCTGAACATTAATGAAGTCCAATTATTCTCAACTACGTGTTCTGGCCCGCCCCCGGAGCTGCCCCGCCCTAAATGGGGTGAAAAAAACCCGTCCCGACGGGTTGGTGGGGTGGGGTGGGAGTGTCCGACCCCGAAGCGCCCCGAACTTGCCCCATGAAGAATAAAAAAAAATAATTAACTACAA
>CAIGRM010005832.1:0-15656 GCA_903798335.1 Fraxinus albicans | reverse complement strand
CATTCGTCTAGATAAAATAAAGGCTATATAATTATAGTAATAAGTAGAAATTTGAATTTGTGAGTTCGACACTCTTAACTCTATTACTATATTACACAACTTGACACGGTACACTTGCAGCGTAAATCACGGTATAGAAAACGCGTGACACTTTCAAATACAAATTAAAATATAATGCCCATTGAAAATGGTGAAGAATTATAACAAAGAAAAAAAATTTAGAAAATACAATTTCCTCTGAAATAATCAATATCGTGGGCCCAAAAATTCATATGAATAAATAACCACATAACAAAAAATAAACAAAACAAATAACCAAAATCTTGAGAGTGAATTTTGAGAAATGGTGTTTTGTCGAAAATAAAATGCATCTTCTTCAAAAGTACTCTCTTTTATCTATTTAATTTCTTTTGAATCAAATTTATTGATAAATGTGCACGAGGGACTTATGGGGCATTAAGATTTAAGAAGAGTAAATGAGAGAGGATAGGGGGTTTATTTCATCAGGCTCCTCTGTGAATTTTTTATTTTGGAAAGAAGATGAAGTAGATTGGGTGGCATGGAGTGGAAAATAAACTTTTGAAAATTTGAGATTGTAGGTAGCATATATAAAAAAATTTAATTTAATTTTTTAAAAAATAAAAAGTTTGGGTACAAAAATTGCAATTATCTTGTTTAATTTTGACATTTTTTATTGTTTTAACAGCAACTCTGATAGATATTGACGATAGGGGGATTTTTCGCACAAAATGTTTCAAGGGGGGTAGATATGGGGTATATCGTAAATGGAAACGTTTATAGGGGGTTTCTGTTATTAATCCTTTAAAAATATATATTTATTTATTTTAATTATCAATTCGACTCCAATTTAACGTTTTAATCCCTTCCCTTTTCGGATCAATAATATGTTCGATTTTTATAACATTTATATAAAGCACAAATCATGAGTGAGTTTGACTATCTATATGTAAAGAGTTACACTTTCTATTTTAAAAAGTTAAAAAGTAAGAGTATATTAGAACCTAATTTTAAAGTTTGACTTTTTAAAATAAAATAATATCATTTGAAAGTGTCTCTTGAAAATGCTCTTATTTTACTTCTTAAATTATTTAAATAATATTTGAATTGATTGATCAACGAGATACAAACAAAATTATGTTAAATAAAATATATTTCTTGAAAAAAGTAAATAAGGATTCAAAATATAGCATTGTTGTAGCGTATAAAAAAAAACTATGTTCTAAATTTAACAGTCAGTCTACGAATACAGAAAAAATGTGCAGAATTGATACAGAAATTTGAAATCAACAACACAGATTCAAAGTTGGAAAAAATAGACACACAAATTCACAGAATGCTGCCACAGCTGTAATTATTCCCTCTACTCAAGTACATGGAATAATTCCTTCAAGAACAGTCAGTCTACAAGTACAGAAAAAACGTAAAGAATTGATACAGAAATTTGAAATCAACAACACAGATTCAAAGTTGGAAAAAATGCACACACACACACGCACACACACACACACACACAAATTCACAGGATGCTGCCACAGCAGNAATTGATACAGAAATTTGAAATCAACAACACAGATTCAAAGTTGGAAAAAATGCACACACACACACGCACACACACACACACACACAAATTCACAGGATGCTGCCACAGCAGCATCCTATAATAATTCTGTAATTATTCCATGTACTCAGGGAATAATTCCTTCAAGAACAGTAAGTCTATAAGTACAGAAAAATGTACAGAATTGATACAAAATTTTGAAATCAACAACACAAATTTAAAGTTGGAAAAAACAACACACAAGCAGCATCCCGTAATAATTCTGTAAGTATTCCCTGTACTCAAGGAATAATTCCTTCAAGAACAATCAGTCTACAAGTACAGAAAAAATGTACAGAATTGATACAGAAATTTGAAATCAACAAAACAGATTCAAAGTTGGATAAAACACACACAAATTCACAAGATGCTGCCACATCCTGTAATAATTCTATAATTATTCCTTGTACTCAGGGAATAATTCCTTCAAGATCAGTCCGTCTACAAGTACAGAAAAAATGTACAGAATTGATACCAAAATTTGAAATCAACAACACAGATTCAAAGTTGGAAAAATACATACACACAAAAAAATTCACAGGATGCCGCCACAGCAGAATCCTGTGATAATTCTGTAATTATTCCATGTACTCATGGAATAATTCCTTCAAGAACAATCAGTCTACAAGTACAGAAAAAATGTACAGAATTGATACCAAAATTTGAAATCAACAACACAGATTCAAAGTTGGAAAAAATACACACACACACACACAAGCAGCATCCTGTAATAATTCTGTAATTATTCCCTATGCTCAAGGAATAATTCCTTCAAGAACAATCAGTCTAAAAGTACAGAAAAAATGTACAAAATTGATACAAAAATTTGAAATCAACAACACAGATTCAAAGTTGGAAAAAAAAACACACACAAAAATTCACAGGATGCTGCCACATCTTGTAATAATTCTGTAATTATTCCTTGTACTCAGGGAATAATTCCTTCAAGAACAGTCCGCCTACAAGTACAGAAAAAATGTACAGAATTGATACCAAAATTTGAAATCAACAACACAGATTCAAATTTGGAAAAAAAATACACACACACAAAAATTTACAGGATGCTGATACTTCTGTAATTATTCCCAGGGAATAATTCCTTGAAGAACAGTCAGTCTACGAGTACAGAATCACAGATTCAAAGTTGGAAAAAATACATACACACACAAAAATTCACAGGATGCCGCCACGGTAGCATCCTGTGATAATTCTGTAATTATTCTCTGTACTCATGGAACAATTCCTTCAAGAACAGTCAGTCTACAAGTACAGAAAAAATGTACAGAATTGATATAGAAATTTGAAATCAACAACACAGATTCAAATTTGGAAAAAAAATACACACACACAAAAATTTACAGGATGCTGATACTTCTGTAATTATTCCCAGGGAATAATTCCTTGAAGAACAGTCAGTCTACGAGTACAGAAAAAATGTACAGAATTGATACAGAACTTTGAAATCAACAACACAAATTCAAAGTTGGAAAAAAAACACACACACAAATTCGCAGCAGCATCCTGTGATAATTCTGTAATTATTCACTGTACTCAAGCACAGGGAATAATTCTTTCAAGAACAGTCAGTCTACAAGTATAGAAAAAATGTACAGAATTGATACAGAAATTTGAAATTAACAACACAGATTCAAAGTTGAAAAAAAAAAACACACACACACACACACACAAATTCACAAGATGTTGCTGCAAATTCAAAGGATGCTGCCACAACAGCATCCTGTAATAATTCTGTAATTATTCCCTGTACTGAGGGAATAATTCCTTCAAGAACAGTCAGTCTACAAGTACAAAAAAAATGTACATAATTGATACAGAAATTTGAAATCAATAACACAGATTCAAAGTTGGAAAAAAAAAACACACACACACAAATTCACAGGATGCTGCTGTGTGGCAACATCCTGTGATTCCCTGTACTCAGTGAATAATTCCTTCAAGAACAATCAGTCTACAAGTACAGAAAAAATGTACAGAATTGATACAGAAATTTGAAATCAACAAAACAGATTCAAAGTTGGAAAAAACACACAAATTCACAGGATGCTGCCACGGCAACATCCTGTAATAATTCTGTAATTATTCCTTATACTCAGGGAATAATTCCTTCAAGAACAATCCGTCTACAAGTACAGAAAAAATGTATAGAATTGATACCAAAATTTGAAATCAACAACACAGATTCAAATTTGGAAAAAAAATACACACACACAAAAATTTACAGGATGCTGATACTTCTGTAATTATTCCCAGGGAATAATTCCTTGAAGAACAGTCAGTCTACGAGTACAGAATAGAATTGATACCAAAATTTGAAATCAACAACACAGATTCAAAGTTGGAAAAAACACACGCGCACACAAAAATTCACAGGATGCTGCGTGATAATTCTATAATTATTCCCTGTACTCATGGAATAATTCCTTCAAGAACAGTCAGTCTACAAGTACAGAAAAAATGTACAGAATTGATACAGAAATTTGAAATCAACAACACATATTCAAAGTTGGAAAAAAAAAATACACACACACACACAAATTCACTGGATGCTGCCACAGCAGCATCCTGTAATAATTTTGTAATTATTTCCTGTACTAAAGTACATGGAATAATTCTTTCAAGAACAGTCAGTCTACAAGTAAAGAAAAAATTTACAGAATTGATACCAAAATTTGAAATCAACAACACAGATTCAAAGTTAAAAAAAACACACACACAAAAAAATTCACAGGAGCAGCATCCTGTGATAATTTTGTAATTATTCCCTGTACTCAGTAAATAATTTCTTCAAGAATTGTATACAGCCGGACTATAAATCTGGTTGGAAAGCGAATTTTTACCTAAAGTCTTCCTAATTAAAGGCCAGCCTTACTTCATCTCGATACATTGCATATTTCAACCCATAAAGCTTATCAATATGAAATTGCAAGAAGACTCGCCTATAATACTCACATTCACATGGGTACAATCCTGCATCGCAATCTAGCGTATTTGCCAAATGCCTTGTTCTTTTCTCAAATTATGGTTCATTCGATACATCTTCAATAGCAAAAGAGGATTTTTGCTCCATCCTAACCATAGTGGATTGCTAACATAATAATGTGCTAAGCTACACATCACTTTCTATGGGCATTTGTGCTCATTGCTGGCCATGATAGAGATGTTTGAGCAATGACGCTGGACGGATAGGGTCACATCGGCTCTAATTAAGCTATATGTACATTGTCCTCGACATTCCCCCTATGTTTTAAAATTTTGCAAGTGATTTGATAGGATATTGTAGAAATCAATGGCTATGATAGTTGTTATGTGAAAGAGTGACAAATCTAATGTAAATGAGAATGTACATGTAGCATGATTTCGCATGTTCATGTAACAAAACTCATGTTCGAGCACGGTATTAGTTTGAGACCTACTTAGAAGTACTACAATAGCATATTGACCCCATAATGTACAATGATGGTATTTTACTGGCGTGACATCCCATGACCTGATGATCGCAAAGCTTAGACGCCTAGGCCCTTTGATAAGAAGTGAAGGGAAAAAAGTGTCATAGTTGGCATCATAAATTCTTAAGGGGGACAAGCCAATCTCCACCAAACACTCGTTGATGTTTCTATGTAGGCTTGTGTGAATGCAAAATGATTATAATCTTTAGAGCAAAATTCACAGGACAGTACCTCGTTGATAAGGACAGAAATTTGCTTTAGTAGTCACAACTTGCAAAGACAATTTTATTTGTTTTATTTTGAGAAAAATCGTGTTTTTCCGAGGATTAGTTGTCTCGCCAAAGTTCGAAATTATAATTTGAAAAAATAAATAAAAATTATATACGATATATTTAGTAATTCATCAAATTAAAATTTATTTTATTTGAGGCTAATGATATTATTATTTGAGCATCATCAAGGATGACAAGGAATATCTTAGCTCATAAGTAATATTAAGTATTTTAGCACTTCGATTTTAACATCTTCAAGCAGGCATTCTATGAACCTGAGCTTGAACTACTTGGGAAAATTATTCCAGCACCTGAAGAGAATCAATAAAATTGAAATTTCATAAACAAAGACGAGACAAGAAAAGCATCACTAATCTATAATTACAATAAATCCCAGCTGCCAATTTACCAGAGAAACATTTGGACACATAAAGAAGGAAATATCAAAAGACTACACAAAAGAGAAGAATATTTTTTTTGCCTTTTGTTATAAAGGGCACGACACTAATTACAATTCTCAACATCACAATATCTTCATTTCCATTACCAAACTGGGAAAAAGCAATCGTGTTTCAATCAATCTGTCCTTTCCTCTCTCAAGTATGAGCAACAGTCATCTGAGGTAGATGGACCACAGCCGGCAGGCTTCTCACTTTGATCGACCAAATAATCTTTACCAACACATCGATTGCTATTGTTACTTCCTGTGGATTTGTCAGTAAATGAAACCATACCCATAGCCGTCATGCAGTTTGCTATAGCATCTACATCTCTGCTTCCAGTATAAAGACCTCGGCTTCCAACAGCAGGCAAGTTTTGCTTATCATCACTGCTGGTAAGGACCGGATTTAATACGTCAAGCAGATGTGGGTTGGGTTGATTGGAGCTGTTGATGAGAAATCGAAGTGTCTCCCTAGCACCTTTTTCTAGCATTGATTCAGCATCGGGAATCTGGGGGTCCATGAGATTCGGGTTTAGAGGTGAAACAGATGTTGACATCACCGGACCTGCGCTGACCAAGTACCCTTGGCCAGAGGAGCAAACACCTATAACTGGAATATGAACAATGGGGTCACAGATTAATGGTGTATAGGTTAAGATCTGTTGAGAAGTTGGCATTGTCAATGGCAACCTCGCCAAAGGCTCTGCCAAGCGAGGAGGAAAATCCACGGGGGGGACCTCGGCCAGATTAAGGGAGGGTTTTGACGCCAAAAGACTGGATGGCCTTGCAGTTGATAGCTGAGATGACAGTGGGGGTAGAGATAGTGATTCAATTGATGAAATAGGCAGCTGTGAAGTTCCAATAGTGCATCGCATAGTCGATGCAGCCGGAGGACAAAAGCAATAGTGGGGAGAGAAACGAGATAAACCCAAGGAAGTAACTTGAATTCCGGGGCCAGAAAAGGGCAGTTCTGCGGATTTCATGAGTACATCCAAAAAACTCAATGAAGGAAACTGGTGAATTTCAGTTGCTTCAGAAAACTTGTCCTTCTCAAAGCAATTTGAACTAGACCGAGCTGCACTACTTGCAGAAGCAATGTCTGAGCTCTCAACACATGAAACATAGCTTTCTCCACGTCGCCTCATTTTTTCTCTGGCAATACTTCTCAATGAAGACAAGCTTCTTGGCAAACCCTCTTTAAAGGAACTTGACCTAGGACTGAGGCTACCCTGATACACTGGATTCGTCTTTGCTCCTTGACTGCCATAGTGCCGAAAACGTGAAGTTTTCATAGTTGTGAATGAAGACTGAGGATAATGAAATTCAGAAGAATCATTTGAATCATCTAGAGAAGTGCTAGCAAACACAAAACAGTTACTAGATTTTGCAGTAGACACCATTGATCCAGCAAGATATGCTTGAAGGTAAATTGCAAAGCAGTTGAGGCGTGACTCGCTAATTCCAGTTAATTCAGCCAGTGAAGGTTTTCTCAAAATTATATCCTTCATCTACATCAGGATAGAAAATCAAGGCATTAGGGAATAACATAAACAGCAAACACAAATGCAAATTCAAGTGGAATAATTTGTGTATTGTACCTTTTGGAGCAATTCATTTCCGAGAAGCTGAGACTTTTCAGAGCACCAAAAATAAAAAGTTTCACCACCTGGGATCTTTATTAAGAAAGATCGTCCTGACTTGTCTGCTGAGATTTCTTCAATTTCTACAGCAGAGCATTGAGTCTCAGTGCTCAATGTTGCTAGCCTCTCTACACAACCATCATCACCGGTGAATGAGATGCACAATTCAGAAGTTTGCAAAAGCATGAGAGTCAAGTTCCCTCTGGTGAAATTACAAACAAAGAAGGTTCAGAAAGCCACATTCAGACTAAATAAACCAGAATAAATCCAAGCAAGGAAAATAATGTAATGCATGGCTCAGTGGAATGATACAAACAAAATAATGATGACTAGAATGATAGCCTATACATACAATTTTCAAAAGATGGCTCATACTAAACACCATGTTTCAGATAATTCCTATAGTTTTTACCTATTCCTTATTTATTTTTACTAATAAAAAATGATTGACCGATTTAAAGTCAGGTGGAATTAGGAAAGGGAATTAATATACAAGATAACCAATCGCCCAAAAACTGTTGGGCTGATAAAAAATTTAACTTCAGACATATATTATCTAACCTTGCATAGTATTAGATCCCCTTCACCCTGAATCTCCCAAAACTTTACTGGGTCCAGTGAGCTATAGTTCTTATTGGTGGTTTATATTGTACCTGGGTTTTCCTCCCAAATATAGTCTCAAAACAGCTAGAGAACTCTCCTCTTTACGAGGTTAAAATTAGGAAAAATCTAACAAAAGGGACGGGTGATATTAGAGCCAACCACCTAATATCCCAAAGGAACATCAATGATATGTATTAAGATGCCAGATAATCTAAGACATTTTTAGCGGAACTTCTGTTTATTAAACAAACAAGTAGCATTTTGATAGGACTCTGTTCTATCATGGTTAAAATAGGGAGGAGAGTGGGTATTGTACAAAATACAGCATCACACCAGTTATATATAGGGGGCAGGGGGTCATTGTATTCCTTCTTATTCAGGCAGAAATTGGGGTTTGAAATTGGAGAGAGATGTACCTCTCTAATGCTCATCAAAACTTGTAATTTAATTACATCCTTTCATTCAATAATACAAATTCAGGTGTCTATCATTTGGTATCAAAGCTATAAAGAATGGAATCCTATCATTACTCCACCCCTGAAATTCTCGTTGTCCTAAATATGGAAATCCGAGACAATTCCAGAACTCTGCACAACCGAACAATTTCCTTTGCCAACAGCCACTGTCAAAACAGAAAAGGGATATTTCAGCCCGAAGGAGTGGATATACTCACCCAATCCAGTTACCACCGCTAGTATCTTGTCCATGAAAATCCCATAACCAGTAGCCCGCCATGGAATTCCAAAATTCGTAACCTGGTCTAACTGGACAAAACTGTCGGTTACACCACTGTCCACCAAAATGATTACATACTGTTGCACAATCTGCCTCTAAACGCTCGTTGAATTTGTAACAGTTACCGAAACCATGGAATTTATTGAAAGCTCAACCTGAGTCCTCTACCCTCGTAGTTTCTTTCCTGTTGTCAGATTCTTCCGCTTTGTCCCCTATTCCCTCTATGTCATTCCTAATCACCAAATCTGCAGCCCCTTATTTTTTCCATGATACCCAATAGAGTTTTTCTCATCACATCTAAAACACAATCCTTCATCCATCTTGACCTGGAGCTCAGCATAGGTCTGTTGCCAGGACTGTGGGGGAGTTGTGTGTGATCACAATTTTTGCCAAGGTGGGCGAGTCAGATTCCTTCATAGACATGATTGAAGGGAGCTGGGTGTACTGGATGGGCGAAAGCCCCAGATGGGCTACTGACGAGAATTGGGCATAATCTACCTTGGGCTTTTTTAATGGTAAGTTGTGGTTCTCAACCCCATGGGCTACCTCTGTAATTTGGCCCAACTCCACTGATTTTGGCACCCAATTTTCAGCCTTAATTCTGAACCCAACCCAATTACTATCTTCCCTTCCACAGCGGGCCCTGACATCTTCTTCAGCTCAGCAATTTCTTCAAATCTGTCTTCCACCATGTTATCTGGCAATATCTTCAACGGTTCTGCCATTTTCTCAAATTGGCACTGGTCTTCCCTAGAATCAATGCTCTAATAGGAACTCAAATTTGTATTACTGAATGAAAAGACAATGGAATTACAATAGTTTGATGAGCATTCAAGAGGCTCTCTCCCAATTTCTTCTTGGATGCAAAGGAATACACTGCCCCCGCCCCCGATATACATCTGGTGTGATGCCTTATTTTATAAAATCCCCCAAATACCCTCCTTCCTATTTTAACTATAATAGAATGGAATCCTATCACATTTCTAAACAGCATCACCGCATAGAAAATTTGGTAAACCTTAGCCTTTTCGTGCCCCTACCTGTATTTCTATCTAACGCAACAAAATAAACAAGAGACTAAGAAGTATTTCACGTTCTGCCCATCACATAATTTATATAACATTAAAATGTTTGAAATAAATCCTATTTTTGTTCATTTATCCACATTAAAAGTGCCAGAATGAATGAAAGAAAGGAAAATAAAGTCTTATAGAGTTCTCACCTCTATTCGGGATTGATTATTAGTAACTTACTTTTCAGGTGGAATACCAGTAGGGACCACAAAACGGGTGGATAATAATGAATAGTAATTTTGAATGTGGGCTGAGATTAAAGTTTGAGTTTGATCGGATAGAAAAAAGTAGAACTTAAACAAAGGGATGAAAGCCAAAAATAGGCCATATCTTCAAAAACGTGTTTACCAATGTAAAAAGCACTCATGGAAGTTAATCACATACTAGTCAACATATACAGCAAGCGTCTTCGTGTAATGAGCATCAAAAGAACAACAAAAAATTGAATGGTAATAAGTTAAACAAATAAAAAATCATAGCAAGTACAGAACAATTAGAAAGACATTGATTTCGTAACAAGTTATATAACTTAAGAAAAATAAAATATGAAATGAAATATTAAATAGGAACATGAAGCTACCTTTACTTAATTCAGAGATCATAATAATAAACGCCAATTTACCTACAAGTCAAGAGATATTTTCACTTGGAAAGGTAAATATTGACCATGAACAAGCTAAATGTACCACCATTTAGAATCTAGGAATAATTGACGATATTAGCAAATATAAGGCTTAATCCATCTTCAACTCATCAGATTAGTGCCACTCATAATAAATACTTCTTGAAAAAATACAACATTAATACAGGAAACAGATAAATGATATAAACTTATTAAACAGTAAATGGACATAACTTAATGTAAAATATGGAGCCGTGACACTATAATACCGAAACAAGTCATTCGCTCAGTTCCCAATCTCATGGTTATCAATAAGAGAGGTCTCTACGATCTCCATTCATTAGCAATGTGACAAACATATTTATCACACCAACCTTCCTGATGCCTCCACATGTCAATGGCACCTCCTAGCTATGTACTGCCATATCAAGAAAGGTCTAAGACGAGGTCCAGCATGTAGTGCAATCAAAAGATGAAGGTTAAGACATGTCTGCAATTCACGTACAAGACACTAAAAGTGAACCCTAAACAAGTTTAGGGATCAGAAATGATAATATAACTCTCCACTACTACGAGACATTCAGAAGGAAAAAGAAACTCAGGATAAAACAACTGATGAAGGGAGAGAAAGAAAGAATATTGAGGAAAAATGACAACATATATTTTCTTGGGAAAGGTTTAACTCCAATAATGATAACATCAATGTCCATAGGCATCCATATAGCAATGGCATGCAGCAGGAAAAAATGCAGGCAAATAAAGAAAGTTGGTAGCCTAGAGAAAAGGTGTACAATGGACTCCCAAAAATGACATTTATCAAAAACGTTGAGATAGTACGCAAATAAATGGAAGAAAACAACTATGCGACAACCAAATATACACTTAAACATAAGGTATATACAAATAACTGTCTAAACAGGATTCCACAACATGAAGGATAAAGAATTAGTCACTGTAATTCATCTGGGTAGGGAACGGTCAGTTCACAAAAATGTATGTTTTCCAGACAAACACGCAGAGAGGACATAAAAGAGGAGAAGGAAAGAAAAGAGAAAGGGTCAACAGAGAAAGCAGAGGCTTGTGATACAAAATGAAATAAGTTCACACTAATGGATGTCATTTGGCGAAAATCTAAGTTGCCTTTTCTTCTGAATTTCCATTCCACCAGACACCTCATCAACTCTAGTGAACTAGGGTTGATTAGCGTCTAACGTTTGTTCTTTGGGGATCGGTATATTCAGAGTGTCTCAGTTAATAACGACCAAGTTAAAAAAAAAATCAAAATGAACATAAAGATTTATAGAATTTAATTAACCCAAAAGAGAAATTTGAATTAATCATATCAAGTAATTGCTTTGTTTTACTGACCTTTCACTTGGTGTTTACAGATGATACGTAAAAACTAGCTTATTATCAACAAACCAAAGGAATTTACCGAGGAATAATTCATTTCAATAGCTTCTTAGGAAGATAACAAACAAAGAAACCAACAGTTGAAAGCACCCGACCTAGCCACCTAGCATATTACCCAACTTAAATGCACGTATACATATTATCTTTGGCCAAGTACGTAATTATCGCAACTCCAACCCCCCTCACCTAGCAATCACATGAAGGATGACATGATGAAGTTAATATACAGATAGAAAACCATACAAACTTGTAATATAATTCATGAGATTGAAACTACCTTGCAGATGTTGGACACAAGAGGGTTCCTTTCTTGTTGCTCTCTCCCACACGGATAGTAACTAGAGGTAAGCACAATGATCTAGCTAACACGCCAACTTCTGATGGCTCAAAGTGCTGTTCCAGAAATTTAAGTAAGACGTCAATAGAGATAAAATCAGAAAAATAATATAATATACAAGCAGTTTTATAATTATATGAGAAGTACTCGTATCAACCAAACAGTTAAAATGGCCAAATCAAATAGGAGATTTTGCTAGTCAAGAAACTTAACTAATAAAACAAACCAAGCACAGTTCCTGTAAAGAATCTTAAGAATATAAGGACAGATGATACAACTTAGGAAACGATTAACCAGCTTTAAGCATATAATTGCTTACCCATAGCAAAGAATACAAACTTAAGCAAACACCTCACAAATTGATCTCAATTAAATAGGAAGATTTACGGACAAAACAACGTCTGTAGAGGATTGGAATAGAATAATTTCCCTTCCAATTTGAAATTAACTTTCTCCAACTCTAAACTAAAAACCAATACACTACCGCAGTTTTCATTTGATTATACTTACCTGGCTAAGGTGAGCCAGCAGACGATCCTCAGCTGCGCCATTAGATACATTGAGCTTCAGCAAAGGCTTCAACCTCTCGTCCGCACGGCAGGCACCCATTGCATGCTTATCTGGAGACAGAAGCCAATGCAAAACTCCATCCTCCCGATCTTCCCCATCCTCCACTCGAACTTCTCTCGACCTCCCTCTTACCGAAGGATTCCCAGCCGCCGAGGCCTCATCAACGCTCTGGCTTGATGATGCCTCGTCGCTAGAATTCTGATCCAAGTTATCAACATCGTCAATTTGGCATTCATCAGCGAATAATTGTTTCTCGGAGTTTGCCATTTTTCAATTCTCAAATTGAATGTAGACTGTTTGTGACGATATCTCAGAACGCTATTAAGGAACCCTGGATTATCCCCAGCCTCAAAATTCACAATCAAATATTTACAAATCTAAGTCTTAAATTGAATCTCATATATTCACGAAAAATTGTACAAAGAGCTCTTATCAACAACAAAAAGCAGTAGCAACAAAATTGAAATGATAAAGGGAAGACGAACAGCGAAGCCCTACGGACTTAAAATATTATTAACAATCTTAATATTCGCTTGAAGTCCGAAACAACCAACAAACGACACAATCTACGTTTGTACAAGTCAGATTTCTGGCGCTAGTGGTCCCATAACATGTTATTGTAGGCCCATTGATTGATTGGACTACACGTCATCAAACTATGGGTCCCAAGTACACTTCACACTGTCCATAAGATATGGGTCGGCAGGCGGGGCCTGTATCCCCGCCCCGTTTAACAGCATTATAAATTGTCGGGAAAATTACCTAAAAACCTTCTTTTAAAGATTACATTTCAAAAGTAGGTGGGTGAAAGATTAAATTTCAATAATTAAGTGGTAAATAATAATTTCTAAATTAAATAAAACAAATTACTTACACACATTCAGCCTATCACTCCCGAACACTTATTTTAAACCCCAGACCCTGATTCCCTGACCCCCATCCCCATTAATTGAATTCCCAAACCCAAACGCCCTTTTCATTTTTCTCTGTATCTTCTCACCCGTCAATTGCATGCCCTCCACCACCAAATCCCTTCTGGATTTCCTACAAAAAGTCAAAAGCACAAGCACAGTAATCCACGTCACTAGAGTCGCCGACACCGCCACAGCCAAGGCGGCCACCACCGACAGAACCCCAGACGCCACCTCCAAAACCACTGACACACTCAAAACTGTCCACCCAGATGCAGTTGACCTTACCATGGTCGATTCATACCAAGAAAGTACATATTTTAAAAAATTTCAAGAAAGGTATAGTAAAATTGTGTAAACTGCTGCAAATAGGCAAACACGTGTTCTTCTTTTGCTCATAAGCTTTATGAGTAACATGGAGGTATTTCCCTCCTTTTTAATCGTTTTATGATAGATCTACGGTTTTAACTATTTAAAATGTTCGTAGTTGTGGTTAACCGAAAGTCTGTTCTGCCTTGAGACTGGGGAGGTGGAATCTGCCTTGTCCCAGGCTATGATCGCCGGCGCCACTGTGGAATCTAGCTGAAGGACCCTTATGGTAATAACTGGCTTATCTGCTCTCCCCCAAAGAAATGCGCTGACGTGGCAGCTTGAGAGCCCTTTGATTTGAAATTAATCAACTTACTTTCCTATTCCAGTCCTTTTAATTTTCTGTGTTGTCTCAGTATCAAACTTGATTAACTTTTGGTACAGCTAATGGCATTATTAGTAGTTAAAACAGTCTGATTGAGGTAAAGCTGCTCATAATTACTTTCCTATTCCAGTCCTTTTAATTTTCTGTGTTGTCTCAGTATCAAACTTGATTAACTTTTGGTACAGCTAATGGCATTTTTAGTAGTTAAAACAGTCGGATTGAGGTAAAGCTGCTCATAATCATGTATTGGTTAGGGATTTTGAATGATTAAACTTGCTTTATGTGACCTTTTATCTTACAGATGGCAGTTATGTGCTTATTAATTAATAATTAATTTCTCTGCTTCTCCGAAGTGATTTTCTTATTGCAAATACGTGGTTGCTTTAATTTTTAAAACTGCATTTAGTGGTTTTAGAGTGGTTCCACTTGAAGCAAGCTGCAATGTTCTACCTTCTTCTTCAAGTCACATAGAGCTGCAAATATCTTTCATGTCTGGTTGTGTGTTTGAGTTTGGATTTGATCTATAAGTGAAATGGTGAGGGTATTAGTAGTGGAGAAGGGGTTGGCGGCTTGCTCAATTGTTTGAGTTTCAGTGGTAGTTAGAGTTGTGGGGATTGTGTTGGCGGTAAGGTTAGTTGCCTTCTCAGTCGTTTGATTATGACCGATTGTGATCGATATTGTGTTGATTGTGACAGATTAGAGTTGTGGGGATTGTGTTGGTGGTAAGGTTAGTTGCATTCTCAATCGTTTGATTGTGACCGATTTTATGTTGATTGTGATTGATTTTGTGTTGATTGTGACCGATTGTGACTTGAGATTCACCTGGTCACAGACAGTCACACTAAACACAAATTTGGTCACAGTTAGTCACATTGAATACACATTTGGTAACAATTAGTCATATACAGTCACATTGAACACAAATTTTTTTTCCCGGTAATTGTTTTAGGAGGTGGAGACATGGGTGGGATGGGGTGGGGTGGATGGGGTGGTGGTAGGTTGATCCATGAGTTGGGGGTGTCATTTTCAATTTTTAATTTTCTGGAAATTTTGAAATCGCCAGAGCGGTCGCCGGAACAGTCGCGGGAGCTACCATCAGAGTGATCGTCGGGCCGTCGTCGGAGCAGGTGCCGGAGATGGAGGGAAGGTGGTGTTGTGGGGTGGGTGAGGTGTTATAGAGTGTAAATATATTAATGTATATTGTATTATATTTTAATATTTAATAAATTTATTTACCACTTGATTTTTGAAATATTTTA
>CAIGRM010005830.1:0-10570 GCA_903798335.1 Fraxinus albicans | reverse complement strand
TCCGTGACATGGAGCAAAGTTCGGTAAGTAACTCATTTGCTCACATGGTGTTGACGTGGCATCTAATTAGCAATTTAACGTGCCACTTCATCGTACCGTCAGCCACGTAGACAACATTATTAACGATTTTGATCCAGTGGCCAACTGAGTGGGATGGTTTAAAGTTGAGTGGCCAGTGAGATAAGTTTTAAAGATGGGTGAGTAAACTGTGACATGTATGAAAATTCAGTGGCTAATGAAACATTTAACTTGAGATTTTGCGGTGTTGATGTGGAGATTACACGTTCATTATTTTCACTGACCGATCGATCAAACATGTAACGTTAATTAGCTTCAAGTTAAGAGAATACTTCAAGGACGAATTTAAAATACTTAACAAACTTCAATGGCTACTTGTGAAATTAACTCAAAAAAACTTTATACCTTCAAATTTACCCGTACTTTTTTCTTAATGCATTCTTATCTCTAACATTTTATTAATTAATATATCATGTCTCTTGCAATAGTTTGCGTTCAAAAGTTCAATTGAGAAAAGACGTAATATGACTTATTTACTTGTTAGCTTTTAAAAAAATAAATGTAAAATTGAGAAAAAAATTTGTCATTTATAAACATGCAAATAAAATATTTTGACAGAAATCATTACTCAAATAAAATATGTACTAATTAATGAAACATTGAACACAAAAAATCGATGCGAAAAGTTAAAGATTTAATTATTATAATGATCAAAGATTGAAAACCTTAAATAGAATTAAAATTGATGCAACTAATAAAAATTATGGTGTGGATATAATTACTTAAATAAAAAAGATAATTTTGTATTTCGTCAATTTTTAGTGTTTGATTAAAAAAAATATTTTTTTTTTACCAAGGATAAGGGTAAAATGTCAATGGGATATAAATGCTACAAAAATGAAAGGTTAGGACTCTCCCTTACAATACAATAGATCGGATACCTAATTGATACATTTCCAATAGATCGGTGAAGTAAACTGCAATTCTTTCGTATTTTTTTCCACTTCATTTTCTCTTGACTTCCCATTAACAACTTCAGCAGTCAGCACTCTCCTCACCCCAGCTCCGTCAACTGACCACCCCCAAAACCAATCCCGCAAGGCCGCAACCCTCATCTCCGCCGCAAAAATGCCCTCCGCCGCTGTATTCCTCCTCCTTTTCATCACCACCACAACCATTTCAGCCGCAGCTCCAATGTTAGGCCTCGATTCCTTCCTCACCCAACAATCCCGCAAAGACCCTCAAGCCACCAATGACTCCTTCATTTCCCTCCCTTCCTCCTTGAAGAAAGCCCTCTCCCACCCCTCCCTCCGCCATCCCGCCACCCCATCCTCCCTCCTCTCTCTCCAGCTATCTGTGCCCATCACTGTCCACTTGGTGGGATCCACCTTCTCCTCTTCCTCCCCTTCCCTTCTCTCTTCCTTCATCAACTCCGCCGTCACCTCCGATCTGTTCCACGTTATCACTCCCTTCACTTCCACTTCTCCTGCCACACATCACCTCTCACTGTCTCATTCCCTTCACCTTGACGTATCCCTTTCACCGATCTCCATCTCCAATTCTATTTCCACAGCTCTTAAATCCCACCTCTCTAATTCTCCCTCCCCACTCCGAGCCTCACTTTCGTCCGTTCCTTACTCGCTTGTAGATCAAATTATTAAACAGGATTTTGAAAAGGAGAAACCCATTAACTCGATCCACGTTTATATTATTCATCTGGGTTCCCAGTCTAAACCCTATGCTTACAGCTACACCCCTGGTGATCACTCCCTAGCTTTAACCAAATGTCTGGGCTCCGTTTGGACGGGTAAAGATCGTTATTTGTGGATTGATTTGGGGGCTGGTCCTGTGGATTACGGGCCGGCTTTGTCAGGCGATGGAGTTTTGCCAAAAGGTGAGTTTCACCCGTTGGCTGCTCTCCATGGCCGACCCAAGTCCCAAAATGCATTGCTTTCTGATTTGGCATCCTTGGTTTGGAGTGCTTATCAGGTACTACTGGTGCCCTCTTTGAGAATTCCCGTGCCTTTCGAGAATTCCTTGATTGTTGAATTTGTACACATACATGCTTCTGAGGCTGAAGGAAGTAATTCTGGGTTGGATTGGAAGTCGATAGAAAGGACTTTTATGGATGAGGTTAATGACAATGGATTGTTATTGGGGGATCAGTCTTTGAGTTTTAGGAAATATGATGTGAAGTTATCCGAGTGCTCGATTTGCTCATTCGCCATTTCTAGGGCAACCACTTCGTACACGTCTAGGTACCTGTTTGATAACTACACTTTGATTGTGAGTGAGTATTTGGACTCAAAGCGTTTGCATCAGACAATATCAGAATCGAGGGAGGAGTTTGGAAGGATAGCCAAGCTTCCAGAGGAGGACTTTGGGAGGGTTCTTTCTGTGTATGTTTTTGATCTTGATGTCAGTACAACATTGTTGCTTGATCGATATCATCAGTCTGTTGCATTTAAGGATATGGTTGTCGCAGTCAGGACAAAAAGTTCACACACAGTGAGTGATTACAGCTGTAATGGGCATCAAGTGTTCACACAGGTTCGGGAGATCGAGAGGCCTCTTGTAGGTTCTATTTTGCAGAGCATGTGGGGTGTCTCACCCACACATATGGTGTGGAGTCCTAGGCATAACAGTACTCTTGTGGACTACACTTGGAGTGTTGGACAGACACCGTTTGGGCCGTTCTCAGAGACTTCTTTGTTGTCTTTTGTTCAGAAGGATGCTGCCAGGAGGAATGTTCTATTAACGTCTTTGAATTACAGTATTACTAGTGCTATTGATGTTCTTGAATCAATTGCTGCTCATGGTGGAGATAGAAAGCTTCTTAAGCGGAATCAGCAGACTGAGTTTAGACAGAGGTGGAATTTGTTCAGGTATAAACTGGACAAGGTGATCTCTGCATTGTCACACTTCGATTTTGATATGGCTTTGTACTATTTGAGGTCTTCAGATCATGATCTATATGCCATCCACTCTCTCGTTTATCATGCATCTCAAGAGTTGGAGGCTTCACTTGTTTGTTTCAAGGACCCACCATTTCCATGGACTTCTGTTTCCATGTCTGCTGGAGTTTGCTTTGCTTTGATTTATGTTTATTCAAAAAGAGACAAACTGTTCCAAAACAAGAGGAAACAGTTTTGAAGTTTTTGAATGCGTTAGGCTTTGTATGTTCGAAACAATACGACACCTGTATTTCTAGTAGATAGGTAAAATACAAAAATCTGAGAATTTATTCAGTTTGTCAAGAAAAATAAAATGCTGTTTAACTTCGCTATGGTTTGTTTTCAAATTCATATATATTTTAGCAATGTGCTATCTCTGTTGTGTGATATATTGGCCTGACACTTCGTGGATCCATAATTGTATTTCTTTGCTTTGAAATAGTAAACTATGGAACCATGCATCAAGTTCCATAATAATTGACGGTGACACATTAGTTTTGGCAGCTCAATTGAAATCTTGCTTGTCTGAGAGGACTTGCACAATACTGCTTATAAAAGTTGATTCTGAGATCATTTATATTAATGGATCTCTGTCAATATCTGCTGCATTATTTGATTGTCTACCGTCATTTAATATTATCTTGGCTCGCCATATAAGAGAGTAAAAAATTTCTTGATCTGTGTCAATGTATGAATTCCAGATTTAACAGATAGTACTTGTGCACCTTATTTTTTTGTATAATGTCTTTTTTATTTCTCGTGCTTGTTGCAAAATTTAGTTTTGAATTAAAATTTCAATAAGCTTAATTGTACTCGTACTCCGAAATTCAATTCAGCAGAAAGTAGATGCTACCTGCATTGTCAATCATCTGGTGATGGGTTGGATTTTAATTTTTCCAGTTGTTTCTCTTTAGTACCCACTGAATGTATTTGATGGAATTTCAAAGGAGTCTGTTAGGGATAGACCTACATGGAGTGTTATGCTGTCAATTTATTTCCTTGATATGGTAGATATTAATTACTGCATTGATCAGAGGTGTATTGATTGCAAAATCCTTCTAGAATTGCTATCATTGATGGTTGTATCGGTTGAATTACTCAGAGTTTCAGAAGATTGAAATCAAATGAAGGTAAAAGTTTGTCTCCAATTTATGCCTGCTTACACTTTGGAATTTTGAACTCTTTTCACTGTTGTTGGAGCAGTTGGACCGACTTCTTGTTTTATCTGTTGACCTCCACCGCTAAATGCAGCAGCAGCAGCTGTATCATGTTTTCTACGCTTAATACACCTTGGTTCAGGTGACAGATCACTGTCTATACTGCGCTCTGTGCACATTACGCGTTCCAGCATTCTCATCACTATTAGTCATTGTCAATGCCATATTTGACTGCTTTTCTTTCTCCAATTTCTTCCTAGGCAATTTCCTGCTTCTTATCCGTCTAGCCTTTAAGAATGTGATGACTTTCATGTGTGATTCTAACATTTTCTTCTTTTGGTTTTATTATGTCTTGTCTTTAATTGTAAACAAGTAGATTTTGGACACAGACAAGAATGCGATGTAAACGAATCGTTTTTTTTTTTTCTTTTTTTATGTGAAATAGGAACTAGCATAGAAAAAAACAGCAGTAAGAGGAAATTGACGGGAATGAAAAGACAGGCATAATAAAGTCACATTTGAGCATTTTCTTGGATTCTTCATCCATGTATGCTGTTTTCTGTGTTATTAATTGAAGTGGGAACTGAGTTTGTTTGTTTACTCCACGCAGCTTCTTCTGGCGATGACTTCAATGGAATCAACTCTGACATTTTCGAAACGTTCTGGTCAATCTTGAAATGCTGCACAGTTTACACCTGAGGTATATAATTTGTATACACAGATTTTCATTCTTTGCTAAATTAAATGTGTCGGAATCTGGGGAACAGATACCTCTCTCTCTCCCAAGTGCATTGGTTGCAATCCCACAATTTATGGGATTACTATGTCTAACCTTGTATAGAACGAATCCCATGTGCATTGGTTGCAAAATTAGACAATGTCTTTATGTTAAGAATCAATATGTCAAGATTACAAACTCATATGCTACTAAAAGGCCAAATTCGAGATGCGCATAGGCGATTCTTATGCCACTCAAAAATCATTGACATTGTTAAATTACAAATCTATATGCCATTCGAGAAAAACAAAAGAGGCGTTTACGATAACTTCTAACTACTCCGTGCTCCATTTCACCATGTCCTAATTCATGTTACAATCTAATTGATTTTCTAACTGTTTTGATTCTGGCTATTAGAATTCAAGGCTGTGGATTTAGATTACCCAAATACAATGATTTTACGTGTTAAATTGACCTTTGATGACATTAGTTATAATGTTAACCTCATGAATGGATTTATAGAAATGATAGCCACTTCTTCAAGAGGAACAGATAACTTCACCGGTCCTTGAAATTGTTGAAACGAACATTTGTTCTTTTAAATAATTCAAATGACAGATATGACTTTCTTTTGGCAATTATTGGGCAGAGTAATGTTAGATTCGACAACTTTCTCTTTCTTCATAGAGCACTAACAATTTTGTTTTCTTCTTTCTCCACACTTTGCTTCTCTTTCTCTTTCTGTTTCTCCATCTCTTTTCTAAAGAAGCAAGATATGTGCAAGGATGATTGAATCGTAGACTCACTGGGAACAATTTATGTTGCACAATAAGAAAATGCTATCATGACTTAAAATTTCCATTCAACTTGATGGCGTATACATATGCTAATAAACATTTATTCTTCACTAGGTCCTAGAAATTTAAAACAGCAAAATTGAGCCTGCTTCATCAATCTTTGTGCAAAATCGCAAAAAGGAAAGTTCTGTAATATATTGTTTGTACATAGTTGCTTTTCCAACGTTATTTGTTATTTAACACATAGGGACCATGTTTATAACGTCGTTCCCAATCATGTCTGCACTATTATGATTGAAATGAACTTGTCCTTGCAATTCAATTCCGTGGCCATTAGAAGAAAGCACTAATGGAATATCTGCAATTCCATCATAAAATATTCCTCCATATTCATCATCCCTGCTCACCTCTAGCATGATCTTGGTGTTTTCATCGTCATTTTCTTCTGATGAATTTGAATTTTTCTCAACCAGTTCTCTAAATATTGAAGACTGAAGGAGCAGGCCAAGTGCTGTTGGAGAAGACGATTTGCTGCATGGACTAACTGAGATTTTTCTTGCAAACTTTTCCATCTTGCTCGGGTCATCTACATTGAAGGCTCTAGTTTTTGAGCAAGGGGACAAGGATTCTTCACATGAACGAAAAGGGGGTAATAATGCTTGCGACTCTTGGCTTAAATTTAATTCCTGAGCAGAAACCAAATTATTCGCTCCTGGCCTCAACCATCTGATGTAGGTACTCAAGTCAAAATTAGTGACAGCATTTACCCCCCTGTACTCAATTGCAGCAATATCGTATGCACGAGCAGCCTCTTCTTGTGTACCTGTAGGCAAATATGCAACTTAAAAATGCACAGACATGGAATTATAAATATTTTCTTTCTGTTTTACTACTAATATCTCTGGGCTATTATTTTTGGGGTGACTTACTGTAAGTGCCAAGGTAGAGGTACTTATTTCCAAAAACTCTCCCTATCCTTGCTTCCCACCTTCCATTGTGATGGTGTCTGCATTTATTGTGTGTTTAGGATAATCCTCAAAAATCTTCAAAAAAGAAATTGATTTATTATAATGATCTCATATATACCTGGCAACTCCTCTGTACTTCGATACTCCTCTTGAAAAGCCACTGCTTTTTCTGCAGTTGACAAGTTTAGATGGTTTAGATCCATTTGTTGCTTGAAAACCTGAATTATGTCACATAAGATGGTGAAATAATACCTTCTTAGTGAGGCTAGGTACTCTTCTTTGGTGACAGTCTGCATAATTTCAATTTCCTTTTCATAATCAGATATCTGCAGAAAATATCGGGGAATTCATTAGTCTGAAGCTCATATTTGGCGTGAACAAAGTTCGGTAGAAGCATATCATAGTTTATAATCATACTGGAAAATTGGTAAAAGTCGATGCCCCCCAATACTTGAGTGCAGCCAAATCATATGCTCTTGCTGCAGCTTCCTCATCATCATATGCCCCTGAGAAAGTTTAATAAATCAATGCCCGAGTCTTAAATTGTCTTACTTTCATCCATGCATACATATATAAGATAAAAAAAAACTTCGTTGGCTAAATAATACTCACCAAGATAGACTGTTTATTTGCAGCCAGAGCAGTCCATGGAAGAAAACAGAAGATTTCATGTCAGGTACCAGCATTGGGTAGAAATATAGCTGAAAATAGTGGCTAATGAGTCCAAGTAAGTTACCTTGTTTTCCCTTTTTCTTCTGAGTTACATTCCATGAGAGTTTATCCCACAAGTGTGCTTCATATCGACCTGTCAATTTATGCCTGCTTACACCTCGGAATCTTGAACTTCGTTTCACTGTCGTTGGAGCAGTTGGATCAACTTCTTGTTTGATCTGTTGACCTTCACAGCTAAGTGCAGCAGCAGCTGTGTCACGTCTTCTACGCTTAATACACCTCGGTTCAGGTGACAGATCACTGTCTATAATGCGTACATTATGCCTTCTAGCGTTCTCATCACTCTTTATCATTGTCGATGCCATATCTAATTGCTCCACTTATGCTGTTTGCCTTTTTCTTTCTCCAATTTCCCCTTTGAACACTTTCTGCTTCTATATGCTTAGCCTTCTAGGAATATAATGTACTTTCGTGTGTATTTATAACATTTTTTCGTCTTTTGGCTTTATTATATCTTGTCTTTAGTTGTTATAAGCAGCTTTTATACAGACAGGAAAGTCGATGAAAACAAAGAAAAACGATCTCTGTCGCAGCATAATAGGAAGAATCAGTTTGCGTCCGGATTTTTGTTTTTTTGTTTATGTGAGAAGAACTAGCATAGGAAAAATCACAAACAGCATAAGAAAGTCACACTCCAGCATTTTCTTGGATTCTCATCCATTAATGCTGATTCTTTTGTTGTTAATCAAGGTGTGGAAGCGATGCTTTCGGTGGAATCAATTCTTTACATTGGCGGTCAATCTTGAAATGTTGTGAAGACTACCACTAGAATAAAATGAGACTATGCTGCATACTAAACATGTGATAAGCGTGTTGCAATCTGATATGTCTATAGGTACATGCTCTGATATCAAATATTGTAAC
The DNA here is from genome assembly GCA_903798335.1 of Fraxinus albicans. Lineage (NCBI taxonomy): Eukaryota > Viridiplantae > Streptophyta > Magnoliopsida > Lamiales > Oleaceae > Fraxinus > Fraxinus albicans. Next base: position 2,362 of record CAIGRM010005830.1, on the reverse strand, counting down.
AAATTGTAAAATCGCCATTGTTATAGATACATTTTATTCGAATTGAAACAAGAAACTAAAGATCCACGAAGAGATCTATGCATTCAAATACCAAATAATCGATATTTACTTCATTATTAATATTGAATATAAATAAAGAATTACTAAAAATAATTATTAATTTGTAATTTGATCAAGGCGAGGCGAGAATGAGATAATTGTACGAATTATATTTGTAATTATATGAATATTCAAAATGAGAACGACTGGAATTTAAAATGAAAATTGAAAAAATAAACAATGTAACGAAGAATCAAAATAACCCTTTTGTTTTTAAAATCATAAATGTACTTTATTTGATTAAAATGTCACACTCGACTACTTGTTTGATAACCATTATTTTCACTCTTTTTCATTTTTAATATTTATTTTCAATTACATATTCACACAATAAAATAATCTAACAAAGGTTGAAAACTTTCTTTAATTTCTTTGTCATGACTTCATAATTGAAGTTTTAACAATCAAAAACAGAGCCTTTATCAGGTAAAATTTCAAACTTTTAATAAGCAAGAAGGGAACTAGAAGATTACAATGATATTTCAATATTCTTAAAAGATAAGCATTAGGATTTTCCCGATCGAGTTAATATCTTCATTCTTGGTTTAATTTTAAATGTTTTTATTTAAAAAAATATGTGATTTGAGGTTAAAAAAATTCTTGTATATACCTTTCCTTTCTAAGAAAATATTTTGCAGTGAAACTGAAATATCATTGAGTTTAATTGGAAATCTCATTTCGATTTGCACGAAATTGGTCCGATTTTTAATTATTAGTCAACTAATAGTCAAACTAACGATTTTTATCCATTTAGACTTCGGGTGCGAGTTGTTTAAATGTTTGTTACCATAGGTGGCACAAATGAAAAGTTTGGATAAAGTTTGCAACTAAATGAAATATTTGGTACCGTGAATGCAATTTTTCCTTGATTTTATTTTATTTACTTATTTGATAAAATTAATTAATTTTTAAATTGATAAAAGCGGATTTCACCCATTTTGATCGGTTTGAAAAAACTCAAATCTAAACCTAACGATTTGGTCCGTTTTAAACCGTCCGTTTCGGGTATATTTTTTTGTCTGTCTAGTGTCTACTTTTATGCCATTAATTCAATATATATTTATATCTTACGGCAATAAATCTAAAATAAACTAAATATATCTACTATAAATTTAAATACCAACAAAATCAAAGTAAAATCACAATAAACTAAAATCACAATCATATAATTTCAGAGACAACTTAAACGGTTTCCATGTTCAAGAATCAAGAACACGCAGATATGTAACTAAAATCACAGAATTTCGAAAATAGAAATAATCCAAAGGTCACAAAAAATCACGAATTTGAGGATTTTCAAGAATCGAGATGACACTATGTTTAGTAATAATTTAGACGGTTTCCATGTTCAAGAATCCAGAATATGCAGCTATGTAACTAAAATCATAAAAAAAATAAATCATAGAACTAACCCACAGGTCAAAAAAAATCACGCAGTCTTGCAACGAGATTGAAGGCTATCAGTTGTGATTGACCGTAGACTACCGGCGACCGTCACTGGCAACTGAAAATTCTCACCATAGACTACCGACTATTTGAGGAAAATTCAGGAGCGAGAGAGAGAGAGAGAGAGAAATGGAAGGGAAAAGTTCATGGTTCAGGGGTTTACTTTCATGAAATTGAAAATCAGGTCCCGAAATGTTAATTTACAAAACTCAGGTTTTTCTTGANATGTATGATTGAGATTAAATTTGTAATTGTTACTAACGATTTGTGCCTTACGATCGATTTGTAAATATAATCATAATTGTTTGTTATTGTAACACCAACCATCTAATTTTGAAACATGGGAAAAGTTTATGGTTCAGGGGTTTACTTTCAGCAAATTAAAAATCAGGTACCAAAGTTTTAAATTACAAAGCTCAGGTTTTTCTTGAATTAATTAATTACATTTCAGAATTATTATATTAAATTAAATATTTAACTGTAATATAATAAAATTAACCGACCCCACTCCACGCCCCCCACCTCCACCACCCTCATTATTCCGGCTACTACTCCGGTGACCGGCGACTACTCCGATGACCGGCGACTGCTCCGATCCGGCGACTGCTCCGATCCGGCGACTTTTTCGAGATCACAGATCAAAAAATTTGTAGGTCACCGGTTATTTCGAGGTCACAGATAAAAATTTTTGTAGATCGCAGATTATTTCGAGGTCACAGATTTAAAATTTTATAGGTCACAGATTATTTCGAGGTCACAGATCAAAAAAATTAAGGTCACAGATTCTTTTTTTAAATTACAAATTATCAATTTCAAA
>CAIGRM010005813.1:0-16304 GCA_903798335.1 Fraxinus albicans | reverse complement strand
ATTGTAATAACAAGTATAATTTTTTAGAAGGCTACAAGTGAGGTAAATATCGTTTCTTAACTGAAATTTATAGATGAAATAGAGATTATTACCATTAGAAATTATTACCGTTATAAAAAAATAAAAATAAAATTAAATGTGTAGGCTACGCGATGCAGGTGTAGCCTGCATCTGAAACGATAGAAAAAAAAATTAAAAAAAAATATTTAGCCTGAAGCAAGCTAGTTGGGGGAGAGAGCCGTTTTTTTCAAAAATTTTTAGTTTAGTTTTTTTTCGGCCCGTGAAGGTGCAACCCGCGAAACCCGTGGGTCACACCTCCTTGACCCGAGAACTGCCCGCTCGGGTCACGGGTCGGCCCACGGTTCCGGATCGATCCGGGCCGATTTTCGCAGGTCGACCGGCCTGTCCGTATTGACACCTCTATATGAGATTCAACAATTGAAGCAACTGGTAATCTAATGGTAATCTAAGGATAACATCTTTATTTATTTGCTTCTTTTAAATTTTCTGTTAAGCCCGTGTGTTTTAACATTTTTTTATGTTCCTCTGACAATGTCAATTAAAGAATAATGTTATTTATCATTATGATGATAGAACATTGGTGACGTGACAGTCTATATGAAATAATATGATTGGACAATTCAAATTTTATGAGAGAGAGATAAATTTCAAAGATAATGGGTTGTCACATCATCGATATTTCATCATCATGATAATAAATAACATTACTCCAATGAAATGCAACTATTCTTCTTAGCAAGAAATTGAGCCCTTAGAAGTTGCCATGGCGGCACATGCGGATGCCTTTGGTTCGATGGATCAGTAGTCTTCACAGCCATAATAAGAAATCGAAGCACTTCTTTAAAGGATTTAGAGAAGGCGTTCGCAGTGGTCGAGGAACTGGATCAGGAAAATGAGGGAGTCACACATTGGACGTAGGGTTGTAAATGGATTGGATCTGTCCATTATCCGATCCGATAAGAATAATTATCCGATCTCATTCGATAATCGAGCGGATATTTGATTGTTAAATCTATATTCGATTTGATATGTTATCGAATATCTAATCCGAAATTGAAGAAATTATGAATAAAAATTTTATATTGTGAAGAATACATAACTACTACACTATCCATATTAATAATTTATTAATAAATTTAATAAATTTGTATTATCAACTGATTTGTGAAATTAAAGTCGGACAATTTTAATTTTGAATAGTATAATTCATATGTGGGGTTTAGGGTGATTTTTCCTTTTATATTAGTCAATTTTTAAGTCCTAGAATTAAAAGGCTCAAATAACTTTTAATTCAATTTTAGGTTCTACTATTTATAGATTACAAATTTTGTGATATTTTAGTGAGTATCTGATGTGAGAAGTGGGAAGTCTGGAATAATGAAAGCAATTCCATATGTTGGCCCCTTTGGTTGTTTGATTTATAAAATAAATTAATTATTATTTTTATCTTATTTTAGTTAATTAAAAAAACTCTCAAAATATTTCAATTAGCAATATTATATTATACTATTATCTAATATTATTTATTATTTAAAAATTATGTGTAAAGTATAATACAAGTTTCCAAAAAAAAAAAACTATGTGTAATATATTATGCAATAATAAATAAAATATATTCTTATAACAAAACAAATCGGGTTGTTATTAGATTGGATTGACATATATCCATATTTGTTTCATTTAGTTAACGGATTTGAATCTTGATCGAATTATTGAATTAAAATCCTAAATTTATCTCCCATTAATTTCATAAAATTCGAATCAAAATTATATCCATTGACAATCCTGGATGAACTTGAATTGTTTCCAAAAGTAAGCAAAAAACAGTGACTCTTCAACAGTACACATAACGTCATAACCCAGTTTCGAACTTTGGCCCTGGCCACCATTTTAGAAGATTGATATTTCTTTTGGTTTTATAAATATATAGTATCTTTTAGGATTAAGATTGACCTTTCTCAAAATAAAAAAGGACAAAAAAGCTAAAAATAGATAAGGATTCAATCATGGGCACGGTCCACTAGTAGCTTCCCATGCTTGCGCGTGCAAAGATACAAGTAGGTAGATTTGAAATATATCTTTTGAAAAATAAAATCATTTTAGTCACTCTTTTCTCACTGCTGATCGATGTTTATGCATTGGATAATGTTATTTATCTAAATTTAAGTGACAATTAAACTAAAATTAATTGATATATCACTTAAAAGTTAAAGATATAAATCACTTTTGTGAAGGCAAGTTAATGAATGTCTAAATAAAGAATAATGCTAACACTATGTGATATGTTAAATTAAAGATGAAATTATGCGATTCATTTAATTAATTCTATAATTTAATGTTACTAGTGATGCTACTAGATTGATATTAAACACAAGTAATGATAAATAACATTGTTGCATGTATTTCGCTGATTGACCAAAAATCACTCACGTGATGCTTAGTTTGTCACTTCTGAATGTAGATGTACTCAATGGAAACAAAGAGAGATGATAGTAAGTCTCAAGCTTTTTTCAACCCTTTCCCTTCAATGGACTCCTAACGTGAGTGCTATTCGTTCAAGAAATTCCCACCTCTCTATCTATCTTTGAGATATTTGGATTTTTCAAAACTTCGTGACATGTAGAAGAGAAATGCTATCCTCACTCGGATCAAGATAGAACTTTTGTTTATTCAAATAACAATTAATGTGAAGATCAACAACGACAAATGATCGTTAAATAAAATCGTCCTCTACCATTGAGATTCTCTGATAAAGATAGCAAGTTTTTAGATTATGTTAATTAGATTTTGGCATTGGCTTTTTTCTTATCCCTACTCAATTTAACTAATCATTTAATCAATTCAATAAAAGAGATATAAAATAAATTTGTTCTTACAAGTCGATTTTTAGAAAGATTCTACTCAATGTGCTTGTAACATTAGCATTAAAGTGAACGCATCCTTTGGAAAGCTCTCTCTAATGACAAAGAAAACTAGAGATTTCAGTACATAAATAGTTTTATGAAATCTCACACTTGAAGAAAAATAGAGGGTCGTGGAAATCGAGACATATTATAATGACTAAAACTTAATTCTAAAGATAGATCATTACATTGTGCACATTAAACCCACCACAAATAAATCTATCGAATTTACAAAGAAAGAAACTATTAATTTGGGCAATAGTCCTTGTTTGGTACGGATTAAAATTTAAATTTTAATTTAAGATAAAATCAATCAATAATTTTAATTATATATTTTATGAAATTTACAATTTTTTAATCATACCTTTCATCAGTTATTATTAAAATATGCTAAAAAAATTAATTTTAATCTGTTTGGTTAGTTATGATCAGATCCCATTGTTGCCTTCTCGTAAACATCCCAGCCTACATATACTGACCATTGGTCGAATCTGCTGTAGAATATTCAAAAGACTGTTTGATTTACGTTACTACAAAAGAAATACTAAACGATGATTTAGCCTAGACTTTATTTATTTATAGTCCACTCTCAGTTCATTCTCTGACTTCTTAGATCAGCACGCCTCCTAGAACTTGCACTTTCGTCATTCCGTCTGAAATTCTGAACCCTTTTGGCTTCAGGAAGGTCAGTCCACAGTGTTTATATGGGATTGTTTTGATTGTTTTGTGAGTTTATGCTGAATGCCCAGCTGCTGATTTTCAGTTTTCTTGAATACCTGGTTGTTCCCAGATTGCGCTGCGCCGCTGCTGCTTCTTTTTTCTACTTAGTGATTTTTTATTGCAAGTTTCTTTGTTGTACAGTACCCCTAAGTAATGAAAAAAAATAATTTCTTAAGTTTTTCTGTATGTGCAACTTGTTATAAATAACTTGATATGTTCTGTGCATTTAATCTCTTACATGAATTTAAGCTTCTAGCATCTGCTCTTTTTCTTATCTTTTTGTGGGGGTGGGTCAGAAAATTACTATAATTTGGGCATTGAGGATTAGATTGTTTTGTTTAAGGCCTCCTGATGGAAAGGTAGAGCAAATCGATATTTTTATGAAATGATTTCTCTTCATAGAAATGTCTAATAATGCTTATTATGAATCGAATAGATTGGCAAGAAAAATTATTCAGAACAAGGCTTAGTTTGTTGTTGTTGTGTCCAATATTGGTTATTGTAGAATACAAAGATGGTATTTCTTGTTTGTTTTCAGTCGTTCTTATTATTTCAGATATTGAGTTCGGGCCAATGCGAGTTTTCATGGCTCTGCTGATGGTATTCTGGGCTCTGGTGAGCCTTGAAGGGGTGATATCACATGGAGTTCAGCCTCTTTCAAGAATTGCTATTCACAAGACTGTTTTCACTATTGACAATGATGCTTATATTAAAGCCTCTCCATCAGTTCTAGGAATTGAAGTAAGTTCGAAATGTATGACTAAGACCTTCTCATTACACACCCCTTCAATGTAACAAGAAATTGGTGCCATAAAATATGAACAAATGAATCTGACACTAGTTAATACTTAATAGTATTGCTAGTTATCTTTACCATGATTTTTTTTTTTCACATTTCTTATCCGATACATTGGACAAGGTCTAGAAACTGAAAATATAATGAGATGTTCTAAATTACCGAACTTTCATCTGTGCTTCAGGAGCAAAACAAAGAGTGGGTGACTTTGGAATATAGCAACCCAAGGCCATCAAATGATGATTGGATTGGAGTATTTTCTCCGGCCAATTTCAGGTAGAATAAATGTGTTTTCAGACACTCTATAATTCTACTGCATTATATCTATGTATACTGTTATGATGTGAAGCCAATTTGACGAATTTCTATAAATTCTTTTCAGCTCATCTACCTGCCTCCCTGAAAATCCACGAGTGGGCCCACCATTTTTGTGTTCTGCACCTATAAAGGTTTGTGCCATCCTGTCATCTCATAATTTTTAATTAAGGAGCGAGCACGGTGTTTTCTCATGTAAAAAGAGGATACTAATTTAATACTAGTTTCTTTTTCCGTGCAGTATCAGTTTGCAAACTACACCACCTGGAAGTATACGGATACGGGGAAAGGATCTTTGAGGTTTCAGTTGATTAACCAGAGATCCAACTTTTCATTTGGTTTATTTTCTGGTGGAGTTTCAAATGTATGTGTAACTTGTAGTTGTCTTTAGAAAGCAAATTGCAATTAGTTTATTATTGATTCAAATTTAAAACAATTAACTATTTCCAGTATTTTGCTGTTATAAAGTCTCTTTTCCCCTCAAAATCAGTCAGGATACTAGGTAAACAAATAAAGTGTTTTACATTCTTGATTTATATCTTTCAAGCCTGTTGTAATTTGTAGCCAACATAGAACTTTGTAAGACTATGCAATAACATGAATTCTCAGAAAGTTGATTGAGTTAAACTAAGATCATTTTAATTTACATGGAAACTTATCATATATTTTCATTTTCTACTTGTTGATCCTATTCCTCCCTATGACAGAAAACTGAAGCCCTGTTTGGTAGAGATTGTTTAAAATTTAATTTTTTCCCAAACTCATTTTCAACCACACATTCTCCCAATAAAATAATTTTGCACGTGGACCTATGACTTTTCCTTTTTAACCACACATTCTCCAAAAATATCACTTTTCACAAAATCTATTCTCAAAAAAATTACATCGAGCACCTAAGTGTTTTACATGCCATGGCAATGAGATTTTGAAGGAATAGCTAATAAACTCCTTGCTTTTCACAGCTATATGTGCACATATGCTTGGTATTCTAGCATAATATCTTTTCTTTATTTTTTTTTCTTTCCCAAGTCTGCAGCTCCTTGGATTATCTTGATTGTATCTAGGTTTACCTATGAAAACCGTTTCTTGGATGTTATTCATGGAAATTTTTGTTTTGACATTGTATTTTTCCACTTGCAACAGCCAAAGTTGGTGGCATTGTCAAATACAGTTGCCTTTTCTAATCCAAACGCACCAGTATACCCACGCTTAGCACAAGGAAAAACTTGGAATGAAGTGAGTTTGTTTCCTCTGCTAATTTAATTTATCACGACCTTATGACATCCGGTCTCTAGTTTTCTTTTCCTTTTGTAAATATCTTTTTTTTGGTCTAATAATACTGCCATAGCATTTAATTTATAAGAGATCTGTTTCACAAGTTAGCAAGTTGAAAAAATGAATTGTTTTGGAAATGATTCTCAGATGACAGTAACCTGGACAAGTGGATATGGTATCAGCGAGGCAGAGCCTTTTGTCGAATGGGGTCCAAAAGGAGAAGAACAGAAACGTTCTCCTGCTGTTACACTCACTTTTAATCGTAACAGCATGTGTGGTGAGTAATGGGACCTCTAAATTATTTTGGAGAGTGACCACGAAATATGATAAAGGAACATTTATGAATTTTTATTCTATCTTCATACTTGTTTCTTTTAAATTCTTCTCTTTCAATCACTCTTTTGTGCATAACTGCATATAGCTAGACATTGCAATCTTGCAACTCATTGACTGAAATAACAAATGTTCGTAACTTTTGTGGTGTGTATTCTAATATGATATACAAGTTTGCAGGTGCACCAGCTAGAACTGTCGGATGGCGGGATCCAGGATTCATTCATACTGGTTTTTTGAAGGAATTATGGCCTAATTCAGTGTATGTTACATCTTGCAATCTATATTTAGGTCAACTTTTCAGAAACACACCAACCTTTCTGTGGGATTCACTTCTCTCACTTATCCGTTTAAGACTCTTTATAACTGGTAGCTATGGAACAATCTAGGGAAAATGAAAAAGGATAAATGTGGTTTTCCATTAAGAATGAATTTCAAATTTTCTCAGATATGGTAAAAAATTAAGAAACATAGAACACAACTGATAAAAAAATTTGTAAGTTCTCTCCTAATATTTGGGTTTCCTTTATTTTTCCTGATTAAGAAAATGAAAATAGTTTCTTTATATTTGATTTCTTCTGTTTACCGCTTTCCAAGTTGCGAACATGTTGTTTGACACACTTCCTGGTTTTGGATGTCCAAAAAATGGAAATACTTTTTGCATTTAGTTTCCAAAATTGCCCATGTGAAGTCAAAATTGAGAAACACAATGATCTCTATGTATTCAAACACATCTTCAAGCATGTGGATGATTTAAAATTTGAACTAGTGGTAGCGAGGTGTCAAACAAGTTGACTCTTGATGAGCTTTGTGCCAAAATGGAGACCAAGGGAGTCAAAATGTGACAAAGCTGCATAATGAATGTGCAGGTACACCTACAAATTGGGGCATAAGTTGTTCAATGGTACATACATTTGGACTCGGACTTACCAATTCAAAGCATCTCCTTATCCCGGTCAAAACTCTTTACAACGAGTTGTCATTTTTGGTGACATGGGAAAGGTTTGAATTCTTCGGCTGAATTATAAGCATGTTATAACAACACACAATTCCTTGGTGATAATAGTTATGATTCAGTTACTACATGAACAAGAAAGTGTATCTTATTTAATCAGTTCTCGTTAAAAGTTTATAATTTTTTATATAAAGCATTTTGAAGTACGGGATCTGTTATCTTGAGTTCTGTTGGGAAGTGGTGCAGCTTCTAGTATTTTGTTAATCTGGCAAATGTCGGAGACTTAATCTAGAAGTCGAGTCACGTCCTTGTAATGTATTTATGATCTTTTGTTTTCACTTTTATGTATGCAGGATGAATATGATGGCTCCAATGAGTATAATAATTTTCAACGTGGCTCCCTTAACACTACCAAGCAACTTATTAATGACTTGAAGAACATTGATATAGTCTTTCACATTGGGGACATCTGTTATGCCAATGGTTATGTTTCACAGTGGGATCAGTTTACTTCTCAGATTGAACCGATTGCTTCAAGTGTACCTTACATGATTGCAAGGTCAATTGCTGAATTTTAGGAAACTTGGTTTGCAATGCTTTCTGTGAACCACCTCATCCAATAGCTTAAGCTGTTAGTGAAGGGACAAGTTTATTTATTAAATTTAATTTTTTACGTGCCAGATGCATTTATTCGTTAAAGGCCCACTACATGAACAATTTTCGTAAATGGATGCCCGCGAGACTTGAACCCACTCCATCTAAAAGCATAATCCCCTTAGAGAGGGGACACATCAATCTTTTAAATTTAGTCTTCAAAACTTTTGATTTTGCTTGATGTTTATCTTTGCAGTGGCAACCACGAGCGAGACTGGCCTGGTACAGGGTCATTCTATGGGAAAATGGATTCAGGTGGAGAATGTGGCGTCTTGGCTGAAACTATGTTTTTTGTTCCAGCTGAAAACCGAGCTAAGTTCTGGTGCAGTGAAACAATCTTTTAGATAATTTTATTCTTCAAAGTAGTACATGTGAAAATTTGGTTTATGCATCAATAAAGCTGTAGGATGCTCAACTCTGCCAGTCATTTTTTATTTTAAAAATATGGGAACAAGAGATCAAGAGTAGATGTTCTCTAGTACCTATTGTCTACGGTACCTATTGTCTACACTTGCAACCCTTCCAGGGATCATAACTGACATAGACGTTTGAATGAAATGCTAACATACCAAAAATACTTATAACCAGTTGTTAGATCGAATTCCCTTCTTGTAATCTATCTTTTATTCTTCCCATTTAGCATCCCCAACATCCCTCATTCAATATATTGCTTTTGACTGCAGAATGGGACAATTAATATAGTTCTGAAAATAAGTACATGGCTTTGCATTGATTCTGTCTTGCCCCAGTTAAATATGGTAGCGGATAGACTGCTATCTTAGGTGAGATCGAGAAAACAATCTTCTTAAATGGGAACATTATCTAAGAGGACAGAAATTGGGCAGGAGAAAATTTTTACACTCAATCTCTCATGCAATATCAATTCTCAATTTTCAAGAGATTTAAGAATGCAGAGGTTTTAATATTATTGTCTTATTCTCTCAGGTATTCCACTGACTATGGCATGTTCCGATTCTGCATAGCCGACACAGAACATGACTGGAGAGAGGGATCGGAGCAATATGAATTCATTGAGCACTGTTTGGCATCTGTAGACAGACAGAAGCAACCTTGGCTGATCTTCCTTGCACATCGAGTGTTGGGTTATTCTTCCACTGCTTATTATACAAATGAAGGATCATTTTCAGAACCAATGGGGAGAGATGACCTTCAAAAACTTTGGCAGAAGCACAAAGTCGACATAGCCATGTACGGACATGTTCATAGTTATGAACGGACCTGTCCTGTTTACCATGTAATGTAACGACTTTGTGAATCGATTAGTTTCGTGAACTTGTACCATTTAGCAGCTACAATTGGAATAACCTATATTATTGTCCTTTTTTCATTTCTGCAGAACATCTGTACGAGTAAAGAGAAGAAGTTCTACAAGAGATCCTTAAATGGAACAATACACGTGGTTGCTGGGGGAGGAGGAGCAAGCCTTTCTGAGTTTTCAACCATCCAACCAAACTGGAGTCTTTACCGCGATTTTGATTATGGGTTCGTTAAACTGACAGCATTTGACCATTCAAACCTGTTGTTCGAGTACAAAAAAAGCAGAGACGGTAAAGTTTACGATTCTTTCAGGATATCCCGGGATTATAGAGACATCTTGGCCTGCACCTTCGATAGCTGTCCGAGCACGACCTTGGCATCTTAACTAGTATATGAAGGGAGATTTTGAATATGTTGGTCCACTTTGCATCCTCATCAGAAAAAAGAAGGGATAGAAAAAGTTGATGACTTGCAATTTTGTGAGTGACGGTTGCAAAGGAATAAACTGTTTAAATAATTATGTAGCGGGTGATTTCATTTCGTCATTTGCAAATTCTCCAATGTTTTCTCTGTATCATTATGATTTCTGAGATTTTCATATGGATTGTAAGTTTAAGTGGGAGAGATTGATCTTGTCCAGTTCAGTCTTCTCATTTTAAATATCGTGTCTTCAATTATAGTGTTCCTTTACATCATCCTCAATTGTCCGTCCGTCAATGATGTGGATCAAGTTGAAAAAAATTTAAAGATGAAGGATCTCTGATTTGAACATGGACAGACTCGAAGTCTCGAACTGAACCGAAGAAGAAAAGTGAATAAAGTCGAAGAAGAAATTCCTTGCGATTGCAAGGAGGTTGAAGTCAATTCCAGCTCCAAACGCATAACTGTGCAATCACATGGTGCATCTCGACAGAAAAATTTACGTTTCCTAATTTGATTCAACCTCTACATAGAATGGAATTCAAGCTCGTTTTTAACCTACTTTTGGAGGCTAAAATCAGGCCACCAACCTTTAGAGAGAACTAGATAGAAGAATACACATTCATACACGTAAATTGATGATTATTGATTGGATTTAGGGTAAAGAAGAAGATGCAAGGAGATTGTTCAAGAAGGAACGAAGAATTCAAGACTTTTCCTATTTTTCTTTTTATGGTTAAAAATTTGGGTGATGCCTCAAATTCAATTATGTATTTTTATAACTTTATGACGCTCGACGCAATGAACCCAATATTATGATTTTCTAATTATAATTTCGAGACTTCGACGTTTAGTGGTTGTTTAGGTTGAATAATTATTTTGTGTTTAATGCTTTCAATTAATTGATCCTTTAATTAAATTGATTAGTGGTCTTTGTTTTATTAGAGAGAAAAATTAAAGATTATAGCATGTGATAACTATTATTATAGAGTTCGATATAGGATATAAGATATACTCGTACGTCTTGCATGGTTTAATTGAAGAAAAATGCTATTCATCCCCAGTGGGGATGCATCCCTAGTTTATGTGGATGTAAATAATTGGTTAAATGATAGGTGAAATTAAATGACTTATTTAATTTCACCTATCATTTAACGCCACATTAACTGGGGATGCATCCCCAGTGGGGATGGATAGCATTTCTCTTAATTGAATGTCTATTGATTAAAAATAATTATAATGCCAGCGCATATTAAGGGTGTATTTGTCTCCCATTATTGAGAGAAAAATAGAGTAATGAATGGTATTTTTTGGAGAATGTGTGGTTGAAATTTAAAGTAACTTTATTGGTTTGTGTGTAAAATATTTTTTTGGGTGAATGAGTGGAGGAGAATCTTACTGTGGCAAACAATTTTTTGGAATAATGGTAGACAAATGGGGACTAAATCGTTAGCCAGATCTTATTAATAGAATATGAACAAATAATCTTTCATAGATACCACCTCAAGTTGGATCCATTTTGGGGGAACTTAACTGAGGTGGGTTTAGAATGATAGTTTATATCTTGGAAAGACGGTTATAGTTGGCGCGAATCCACAATCAATCATTTTAATAATAAAATTGACAATAAATTAAGTTTTCAAAATGAAATTTTGATCAAATTAAGTTTGGAATAAAAGATAAGAAGTAACTAAACAGCAAAATAGTAATTATTACTAATGCCTCTGTTCCATAAAGACATGATGTTTTTCATTTTTGTATGTCTCAAATTATAGTTCATGTTAGAAAATATGGATCATGGGTCGTCCATGTGGGGTGACCCGATTCACAAGATATCAAAGGGGTTGGAAGGAGTGATTTGAATTTGAAATTTAAATCCTCAACTCCCCATAACCTCTTATAACTCCCATGAAACCTTCAATTTCTTGTCTAGCAATGGAGAAAAAAAAGATGGTAGAAAAATGGTGAAAATTCGTATGAAAAATATCCCCACAATTGAAAGGCACCTAAAATCATTATTTTGGCATGAAAACATACAAAAATTGGCACTTAGATTGTGACTATTAATTTCCTTCCATTGTGATCAGGATTGAGACCATTGGAGTGCAAGAAAATTACAGATGTGGAGTTTTGAAAAGTAAGGTGATTCAACAATTTGAAAGTTTTTGGAATTCATCACTTCAAGTAAACATCTTGACCCGAAATCCATGTGAAAGTATGCTTCGAATTACTTCATTGGTATCAGAGTTATAAGGTTGAATTCATTGCTGTAATGCATGCTTAAATATGACATTACATGATACAATTGAGTTTTGAATTTTATATGTAAAGTTTTGAAACTTTATGTGGTCTTTAATATATCTTTTGATAATTAACTACTTTCTATACATGAATAATTATGCAGTAAAATTAGTATTGTTAAAAAGATATTTTAATGAGCTTTCTAACCATATAAATAACTTAAATTTTGGAGTTAAAACGAAGAAATTACGAGGTTTTGAAGTTTTCTGATGATTACATTAAGCCCCTGTTTGACACCCATTTTTTATCTCATTCTCATTCTCATTTTTCTACAGTACTCATTTCTAACCACACATTCTTCAAATAAAATAATATTACACATAAACCCAAAAATTTTTCTTACTTTTTAACCACACATTCTTTACATCAATCACTATTCAAAAACTCATTCTTCAAAATAATGGGTGTCAAACGGGGCCTAAATATGAATTTTTACGTGAAAATTGGTAAAATTCGAAACTTCATCACATGATACTTCTTTTACAATGTGTTTCATGCTTCCCGCTTAATATGGTTGGATAGATCTTCTCGAGATCTTTCTAATGATATAAAGATCATTAATTTTGGCTTTGAAATGAAGAAGTTATGACCTCCCGAAATTTGAATGTAAATCTGATTTTTGCAAAAAGATTGGTAAAATCCGAAATTTCTTCACATCATAACTTTTTCTACACAATGTTTTATGCTTCCCATTTGATTGTTTGAATAAATCTTCTCAAGACCTTTTCAATGATATAAATATCATTAATTTTGACCCTAAAATGAAGAAGTTACGATTTCTCGAAGTTTAGTTGAAAATCTGAAAATTTTGCATGATTTTTTTGCCATTTTCACGTCGGGCAGATCTGTTGATGTCCAAAACGTGGCCTTAAACATTGTTTTTTTAAAATCTGACTACACAGATAAACTCAGAACGTCGAAATTAATTGGGATGACCAATTGAAAAGCTTTTTGGAGAACAACATGATAGTGTTAATGCGCCCCATTGTTCTTATTAATTTAAAAAAATTATTGCAGATTGGTCCAGCAAATGAGGGCGCGAGTGGAACTCGATTTTAATTCTAAAAATTGTAGATTAGTCCTTGAATTATTCTTGATTTTTCAGTATAAGTAAATTAATTTTTGGATGGTTAAAAATATTTTTTTTGTATTTAATGCTTGAAATAAATTTGTAAAAAGTATTAAAAATATTTTTTAACTTGAGTAAATTCTGAATTTTTTTAAATCAAGAATATTTATTAAATTGTATTTGACCAGTGGAAGCTATTTTTTGAAGTACTCTCATTTTTTTTGGAAAATGAAAAATATTCTAAATATTTAAAAATACCACATTTTATATACGTTCATGAGTTGTATGGATCTTTGATTATGTTATGTGATCCATTATAACTTGTTTCTAATTTTTGTGCTTGATAAGATATTATTGGATCTAAGTACACATATAGTATCCCTGGAGGAAAGGCTAGAAAAGCAAATGTTATGGAACTTGTTTAAAAACTATGTATGTATTGAAATTAATAAATGGATTTGGAGCATGACCTAATGGAACACATAAATTTTTTTGGGAAATTTTTTTTTTTTTGTGATAAGCAGAATATGAGAATTCTGATGTCACTTCCCATTTATCGGCATTGTTTTGCAATAGATATTAAAGTAAGGTTGAGAGTCTGTATAATAAAATTTAAATGATGTAAGTTTTATTCTTCAATTATAGTTGAAATTATTTTTTTGGAAGAATTAATTTGTGATATTATGGTATATGTCATAATTGGATAAATGTGCATGTTTATACTTTTATTGCACATTATAGAATTATCTTATTGAATCACATGATATCTATTAATTCGTGAATTGTTATGAATGCTAAGGTCGGTAGAATAGTGAGATTTTTACTTAGACCTATTGATTGTCGTTGAGTGACAGTTCGATAATTGGAAGATTTAGAGAAAATCTTACTTAAAACTATTTGATTCACCAACTGAATGAGAGTTCTCAAGCTTGAAGAATTAATGTAATTCTCACTTATAACTCATGGAATTTTGAGTTTTTAAATTAAGTCTATGATAGTGAAACAATAGGATTGCAGATGATGATTGGGAACATAGTGAATTTTTTACTCTGTGCCTAACATTGAACTATCGTATACGTTAATTTGCATTGATGCAAAATGATATATGTGCATAAATGGACATTGATTGAGAATAAAATGTCTCTAGAACCTAATAGATCATGGCATCAAAATCTATAGTTATTGATTTTAATAAAGGTGACAAGCTAAATGCGTAACATTTGGCATAGTAATTTTTTTAGTTAGAAGAACATGATGTTTTAGATAGCATCAACCACGTAATTTGTTAGGCTTTAGTAATGTGCAAAAACGTCAAAAATAGGGTTTTTAGGTCTAGGGTCCGAGAATAACAAAAAGAAGAAAATTGCGCGAATTTTCGCTGGACTGTCGCTAAGGTTTGGCTCGAACTACAAAAGCAGAAACTCCATCACTTGACTGTCGCCCTGCCTTCGCTTGAGCGACAGTCTGTCACTCGATTGACTCGAGCGACAGCTTTATTTGGAAAATTTTTATTTCACGTTTTTAAGGCTTTTTCCATGGCTCATTCGTTTTTCTAACCTACCTATAAATACCAAAACATATTTGAACGTGTTTTATGAGGTTGAACATTGAGAAAAATATCAGTTCAATAATCCAAATATCAAACTGCTATTCATCTACATCTGATCAGAGTTTTGAAGATCGAGAAAGTTTGTCTGGAGTTTCAGTATGTGAAGAATGCGGTGTTCTTCGTGGATCCATATGAGATAAACGATTTCACAAAGTTAGGAGTTGATGCCTGAGAGCAGAATCCATGATAGCTTTGAAAACTACAGTTGTGAGTGGTGCAGGAGCATAGAATCCAGGAAAGCTGTTGAAATTGCAGTCAAGAGATCAGATAGTACGTGTCGTCGTCTAGGCTGGTAGACTACAAGTTACATATCGTTTATAGTGAATTCTTGACTGGCAAAATGCCCCGGAGTTTTTCCCAGTTGGGTTTCTCCGTGATCATTCCGGTGTTTGATTTACTGCTTTACTATTCATTGTTTATTATACAACTGCGATAATTCAACTTAGGATAAATTAACTTGAATGTTGTATAATCTAGAAAAGAATTAAAAAGTGACTTGTTACTATTTAATTCGTAAAAATATTTCTAATTCTGCATTACATACATATTCACCCCCTGTCGAACTGCGTAACTTTCAATTAGTATTAGAGTCTTAATTTGATTCCTGACCCTTTATAATATCTAGATGAATCAGTGATTGTCTGTTCCTCCATTTTTTTACGGAAGTAACTATGCTTACTGGAAAGTTCGAATGAGAGCATTCCTTAAATCTTTGGATGTACGTATTTGGATTAGCTCTCAAAATGAGTGGGCTCCACATTCAACAACTATTGCTAGTGTAGTCACACTCACTGACATATCTCTGTGGACTAAAATTAATCTTGATGAATGCAACTGGAAGAGTAAAGCATTACAAATTAATCTTGTTCATGGCTGTTTCTACTGAAAAGTTTAGACGAGTGTCGATGTGTAAATCTGTTAAAGAAGTTTGGGATATACTAGAAACCACACACGAGGGTACAAAAACTGTTAATAATTCTAAACTGCGGATGTTAACCACTAAGTTTGAATAGATTAGAATGAAGGACAATGAATCGTTCGATGAATTCTATGCGAAGTTGAATGATATAATTAACTCTAGCTTTAACTTAGGTGAAAGGATCTTGGAGACCAAAATCGTTAGAAAAGTTCTTAAATCCCTGCCCGAGAGGTTTAGACATAAGGTGACTGCGATAGAAGAAAGTAAGGACTTAGATGTTGTTAAGATTGAAGAACTCGTACGATCACTTCAAACTTATGAACTCACTATTTCTCAACCTAAAAAGGTTAAATCCATTGCCATGAATACCATTAGAAAAGAAGAGAGGGAGTCCACTAATACTGAGACCCTTAGGGACGACAAAATTGCTTATTTCGTTAAAAAATTCCAGAAGGTAATGAGGAATGGGAGAAAACCTCAAGTGTGAAAAATTGGATTTCCTAGAAAATTNGAAAAATTGGATTTCCTAGAAAATTCATGGAAGATAATCGTGAAGAGTGAGACCTAGAACTGCTAATAAGAAAACTCAATATGTTAGATGCCATGAGTGTCAGGGCTACAGTCACTATAGGAATGAATGTCCTAACTTAAAAAAGGAGTTCTAATAATGGCAAATGTAAGGCTTTAGCTGTGACCTTAAATGATGATGAATTAGATTCTAGTGCTCAGAGTGATA
>CAIGRM010005768.1:10000-22577 GCA_903798335.1 Fraxinus albicans | reverse complement strand
TTTTAAAATGCAAATCAATCCAAAACTTATAAAAATATTAAAAATAACCAAAAAAAAAAAAAAAACTCTCATTTCTATCTTCCATCTTCCTCCTCCAGCCTTTTATTTTTGAATTTGTGTTGGGATTTTGGAGGCTATCTCTACCTTGGATTTAGTCTAGAATCTCAGCAATTCAAGATGCACCAGCAGGAGAAGGAGAAAAGGCAGAAGACCATATATAAAAATCAGCAGCAACAGGAATAAACCAGCAGTAAGAACCAGTAGAACTGAACAGAGAATTAAACCAGCAAAAACAACACAGAGAACGGATTTACTAGGAAGAAAAAACCCTCTTCCTAACATTTTATTACCAAAGCAAAAAACTTGATTTACAAACTTGAATTCTCCAGAAAGATTTTTCCCAGATTTCTAAGAGTTTTACCACTATTAGACAATCTCACTTTCTCTTACTTTTTCACTCTCGAGAACCCATCTTCTCATCCTTCTAACCAGGCTATTTATAGACACAAACATCACTTTCTGAAGCCTGGTACACAATTGGGAGTTTGGGGGTTTCCAGTGCTTTTATTATTAGCATTACTCTTCTATCTAGCTTGTCTTGAAGCTGTAAATCAGCAATTGGGTAGCAGAAATTCGTGAAAAATAGATGTTACTTTGTACTCAATGTACACTGCCAAACTTCGTGCAGTTTGATGCATTTTGTTGGTGGAAGTTGGAAAAATCAGATTTTGCAGCTACGGTGAATAATTCCACTGAGGGAAGTGAAAGCCAGGTTCAATCAATAGCTTCTGGTCCAGCTCCCGGAAGCTGAAAAAGGTCGGTAAAGCCAGCAGTTCCAAACTTTCAATAAGGCCACAGTTCATAGAGGTGGTGGCAGGGGGCTCTGGTGATGATGGGCGGTGGTGGCGGACCCTTTTTTCAGCTAAAAAAGGCTGAAAAAAGGGCAAAAAATCACAAGTTTTTTGGACTGATTTGCATTTTTCAAAAAGTTTTAAGAGCAGATTTGTAATTTATTCTTTACTTTACTTTCCTTTTCTTTTCCTTTTTGTTTTATTTAAATTAGAGGGTATATCGATCATTTTATGTTAAAAATTAGGGAAAAAGACGTTTTACGCCAAAAAATCAAAGGTATGAACGTTCTGCGCCAAAAAACGAAAGGTATGGACGTTTTCCACGAGAACAGGCAAATGTAGGGACGTTTTGCGCCAATTACTCATTTTCCACAAATACACTCATCCCTTTTCAACTTATTCATACTATGAAATGGCATTATTGGAATAAATATTTTAATTGTTGGAAAGTACCAATTTAATGCAAGTGGTAAGGACAATTTCTGACGGAATATGATATTGGGTGATGGGTCCCACTTTTTTGAAAAAAAAGCTGTAGAAAAATGAAAATTTTTGTGAAAAAAACGGGTGTCAAATGGGAGAATAAGCACAATTGATAAAAGTTAGGATTGAATAAATATTTGCAACAACGGAAAAATAATATAATATTGAAGAAATAATGGTACAGGGAAAGTAGAGATTGAAAAAAATATATAGAAATAAATTAACAAATGTATAATAATTGTGATAATTGTGGATTTTGAAATATTTTTATATTAATTTTCTCATCATTTTATCCATTTTTAATTAATATTTTTTATTAGCTTTCTTTCACATTTTGTAGGAACCGTGGAGCAAAGGTGAAACTGTCCGTTGATGGAGAGAAGGAACCTTCTACAGATGAAGGATGTGGTCATGTTGCTGCACACCTTTTGGCTACTACTGTCTCCAAGACTTTTAAGGCAGGTTATCTTTTGGGTGATATTGTATTTGCTGGCTTTTTCTCATTTAAAAGTATGAGGAAAAAATAAGTTTACTTATTGTTT
The DNA here is from genome assembly GCA_903798335.1 of Fraxinus albicans. Classification (NCBI taxonomy): domain Eukaryota; kingdom Viridiplantae; phylum Streptophyta; class Magnoliopsida; order Lamiales; family Oleaceae; genus Fraxinus; species Fraxinus albicans. Next base: position 20,701 of record CAIGRM010005768.1, on the reverse strand, counting down.
GAGCCTCATTTTTGGATCCAAAAAATGCATTTTTGAATAGTGTTTTGTTGGAAATTGTGTGGTTAAAAGGTATGATTTTTTTTTTTTCAATTTATATGTAATATTATTTTATAGGAGAATGTGTAATAGAAAATAAATTTTGAAAAAATGGGGGCCAAACGTGATCTTAGTATGCATTTTATCGGACTTTTTGGACGGAAGCTATCACTAGTGGAAGATGTGCTAATTAATGATATATTGATGATAAGAATGAAATAAAAAAAAACATAGAAATATAAATGCGATAATGAACAAGACTGAAAACGTTTAATACAGCTAAAACTTAAAAGTGGCACAATGATAAATAAAGGGGTTGACATGTTTTATAAATAAAACCCAAATAAGGTCCTGTATGCACGAATGATATGATTTTTCTATAAAGAGAGGGAGATGTAAGTTAAAATTAATATGTTTGATGTAGTTACGACGATCAGTTGCAACTTACGTTTCTCGTAGTATTAATTATGATTTTAATGAAATGATAAAAAAAATTAAGTTAATCTAAACTAAATGTAGTAAAAACTAAATTTATATTATCACAATTCTATAATTTTTAATTTCCACATACCAGTGATAAGTATATATTAATGGAATATTTTACTAAATTAAAGAAGTACAATGCTAGTACCATTAAAAGACAATACAACTTTCTCAGCAAAATTGTTCAAGATTAATCTTAATTATTCACCTGCGGAGGACATCTAAGACTCCCTTCTTACATTCTCACAAGATGGATGATGCTGCAGTGCCAGGGAGGGTGTCACACTCTCCCTGACATGACAGACACATTGAGAGGGGGTGGAGCCTTTTTTTTTTCATTTTTTATTATACGTGGGTCCCACCCTCTTGCGAGGGTCGGTCACTCAGGTGGGTGCACCTCTTCTAGCACACCAGCAAAATTCCTCACAAGATAGGTATTCAAACATTATTCATCCATTGATCTCGATGCAACAAGTTTGTACTGCACTTATAGAGTACGAGAGAGAAGCGGTGCCGAGTCATCAATCCTATCAAAATGCCCTAAACACTTAGTCCATGTTTGGCACCCATTTTAATATCATTTTCGGGTACTTAAAATCTATAAACATAATTATCTGCAACCTAATTTAACCTTGACTAAACGAAAGAAAGAAAGTTGTTTTACTTGATTTTATTGAAAATGATGTATAGATTTTATTGAGAAATGACAAAAATATTATTTTAAGGATGTCCAATCTGTCCCCTTGTATATGACCCAATGCAAATCCCACGTTCTTCACTTTTCATGTTAGCCCACGGATACAATGATACTGAAATTCCGCTTTAACCCTCACTCCTAATTTTAGAGAAACCACATAAGAAGGCATTTTTCGTAATTCTCTTTAATTACGAACCCATTTTCGTACATTTCGATTTTCATACTTTTCTCTTGCAACGATATTCCCTAAACCTATCTTTATCCCTTTAGTTTTAATAATGATAAATAAGTCAACCAAAATTTTCCCCTTTTTTCATCCCTTTCTCTCCTACCCCTAATTCGACGCCGATTTCTCCTCTCGATTCTCAAATTAACCTTCGATTCTTACGATTCGCTTTTTTATCTTTCGATTGAGTCATCTTATGCTTCTATCCGTTAAGGCAATCGAAATCTAGGGTTAGGGTTTGAAACGTGTTTGCTTCTCGCCAGATCTCTGTGAATTCAGCTTTAATTTTTGTAAATTAACTAGTTTTATATCTGGGTTTCTAAATTTTCCTTCCCAATTTTTCATCCTTTTGGGGAAATTGAAAAAATATATATATTTTTCTCCTTTTCTAATGTTGTAATTTTTGGGTTGTTGGTTTCAAGTTATACGTTTCTTCATTTAATTTCTTACATGTAAAAATTAATTTTTTGGTTAAGTAAAAAGTGTTTAGATTGGGCAGTTTGGGCATAAATTGGGGATCTAGGGTTTCGTCATAATTATTAAATTCTTAATTTTTTAAAATTCTATTGGGAAACAAAAAGTTAAATCTTTTGAATTAAGTTATTGTATCTTAGTTGATTGAAAATCGGCCTGCAATATCGAGATCTGCCATTCGATTTGAGTTGAAGATTTCTCCAATTTTTGAGGTATTGCAATTTTTTTAAAACAATTATAACTTTGATATTTTGCTCGAATCAACCAACTAATTTTTTTAATCATAATTTCGGAGGTTAAATAGAAAAGTTGCTGATGTGTTTTGAAGGAAAAAATTGCTGATTTAAGGGCTAAATTTATTTTATATTATTTTGGGATAATTAATAAACGTGGGCCACGTGTTATGCCATTTAATAGTGTTTTTTTCTTCGCGCCATCAAATCCAAGTTTCAATTTTTAGGTCTCCACCAAAACACGCAATGAAGGACTTATTGCCTTATTTGTTGAGAACAGTAGTGACCAAAAATATTTGCGGGTTGCTTCCTATTAGTTGTGTATTCTTTGTATAAGTTTTGATTAGTATTATACTAATTATAACAGAGAGAAGCAAAACTAGGTAAGCGTCAATCACTCTCAGTTGTCATTGGAGTTAAAATTGCCACTTCTAATCATTCAATTGTATTGATCCACGCTTCATGATGACATCATGGAACATACTTTAATGATGCCCTTTTGGGCGTTATTATCCTTGTACATATGTATGTGGGACCTGCAACTTCATGTTGGCTATGCAGGGCTATAATATTTGGGGAAAATTACCAGCTTTCGGCTGGAGGGGTTCAAAGTTTTAATAGAAGAGTAGTCTTCCTTTGGTTGAATTGACTCGTATATTTTGCGTTAGTTACTAGTGTATTCTATTTTATTGGGTTTTACATTTTCTTGATATGGATTTGAAGATCTCTTAGTGCATAGTTTTCCCAGTTATGCCTTTTCTGTATTTCTTGTCTTTCTAGCATTTGTGGTTTTGGAAGATTTGTTAGAGATGTCGAGTCTTGATAACAGGGTTAGTAAGAGCTGTTAAGCCCTGATATCAGCTTCTCTTTGTTACCAATAGTCGTGAAAGTGTTCACCGTCAATTTTACATGTCATGGACATGTTTTGGTCTGTAGTGGAATGTTGCTTTTACGAGAGGCAAGAATCTCGATGCTGCTTCAAATTTGTTGTAAATTTGTTGTTTGAACAAATTTGGGGGTGAAATTGGGATGTCATTTTTAAGGCTTAAGCTGTCCTTGCCTGGAAGTCTATGCCTAATGAATGGTGCAACTTTTTTTCTTTCTGAAACTTGATGAATGATTTAATTTGTGATTACTGGTACTTGTAGAATTTTAAAAAGGTCTTCTTGCCTTCTTAAAAGATATAGAATCTCATTCTGTTAACCTTTCTTTGCCATTTAGAGTATCATATGGAATTTTTTCTGAAAATATTAAGTTTGCATTGATGTGGACTCCTCAGTTGAAGAAAGATTATCTTTATTATTAAATGAAAATGTTAAAGAGTGAGCTACATAGGCTGTCCCGGTTGGCGACTTTTTACTGACACTACAAAGATGATTTTCTTCACCATTTTAGTTTTGCATCCCTTTTTCTTTTCTGTTTTCTTGAATTGTATTAGTGTTTTTTATTTTTGCATATGGCTTTACATTTTTCCCTTTTCATTTTGTGCAACTTTTGCCAAATTCGCCTTGTTCATACATTTTCATAAACCTCTCTTTGATCTTACTCTTACAGTTAAACATGGTCCAAAAACGGCCTTTTGATGAAGATGAGTCAAACGAGGTTTCATCTAAACAACGAAGGCAAATGGAACTCAATAGTCAGCTTGTTTCAGCTTTGGAATTTCCTCCTGAGCCTGTGGTCCAGAGTTGTCATACTTCAGGTGTGAAAGGGGCTTATGAATGTCCTCAAACAAATGTTTGACCTAAGAGTTTGTCTTGTAAATTTCTTATATAAATTTTTTATATTTGGTGATACCTAACCTAACCCAACTTGAGTCTACTTGCTGATTCCTTTCCATAAATACTGCGCTGTTTATTCTAACCATAACTGGACGATTAGAATGCACCTGACAAAAGAGTTTTGTTGACGAAGTCCTTGGTGTAACTAGGTTTTATTGAGAAGCTCAAGGTACTCTTAAGAGATCTTAGATGGTATATCTCTCCAAGTTATTACAACTTCGATGTACCTGTAGGGAATCTTAGCCATCTTTTATAAGATTCTTTTGATCTTCTTTTGATGTCCTGAGTTATTTATTTATTTTTCGGTAATAAAGCCCCTGCTTGAGCTTAATTTCTTGAGAATTTTTTTATTTTTATAAAAAGTTATTATTTGGAAGAATGCATGGTTAAAAGTAGAGAAAAGTTTTTGGTTTACGTGCAAAATATTTTTGTTAGGAAAATGTGTGGTTGAAAATGAGATGAGGAAAAATGAGTTACAGAGAATGGGGCTCGAACAGGTGTAGTATACAGGAAATATCTAATGGCTTGTCCAGGTTCCCATAATGATATATTCTACTGATATCATTCCTCATTTTTTCTTGGCCATTCAAGTTTTTAATTGCTATGATGGCTTGTTGTGTCACATAATCCTGTTATACTTGTTGAGCAGTTCAAATATTTGATAGGTGAAAGTTACAATGGCTTAACGAAAACCAAGGCAGAAGGTGATGAGAAGCTTGATATTGGTTATATTACTGAACAACTTTGCACCAAGAAAGATGTGGAAACCAGTGTCCCTGGTTCCCTTTCCAGCTCTTCCCTGTTTGCCGGAACTATCAGCGAAGAAGATATCAGACCAGGAGCACCATTTCACATAACGTTGTCTCCTGACCATATTTCTGAGCGTCAACCAAGGACCATAGTCCACTCGGGGGAGATATATTCTTTTCTTTTGGGTCTTCCTCCTCGGAAACTTGTCCCTGTTGGACAATATTATCAAGCTGAAATACCTGAATGGGGTGCACATTTTTGCAAGAAGACATCCAGTTGCTCAGAACATACAGAAGCACCAAATCTCGTTTCTCAACCTCTGGAATCTGATGAGGAGAGATTAGCTGGAACTTGTGTTGTTCCAATGTCTGGTTCAAATCAACTTGCAGACACTGGGGAGGTCGGGGTTGGGAGAACAGGTTGTATGTGTGACAATGAGGGTAACATCAGATGTGTTCGACAACACATAATGGAAGCTAGAGAGAAACTTAGGGGAACCTTTGGGCCTGAGACTTTTGCTGAGTTGGGTTTCTCTGATGTGGGAGAGATAGTGGCGGAGAAATGGAGTGAAGAGGAAGAGAAATTGTTTCACCAGGTTATATTTTCTAATCCCACATCATTAGGAAATAACTACTGGAACCATCTTGCTGTTGTATTTCCTTCCCGGTCAAAGAAGGAAATTGTCAGCTATTATTTTAATGTATTTATGCTACGAATACGAGCTGAGCAGAATAGATTTGCCCCATTAAATATTGATAGCGACGATGATGAGTGGATGGGAATTGAAGATTCTACTGATAATGAAGTTCAAAATGGTGAGGATGATGACTCCGTGGCTGAATCACCAATGGATCCTGATCATAATGAAATCATTCATGTAAATTCTAGTGCATATGATGAGGATGTTGCACAGAGTGCTCCTGTAGATTGTAGAGTTGTGGATTTTGGTGGTGATAATATCAATGATCATGAGGCATGTACTTGTAAGTTAGACGTTGAAAGTAGTTTGGATCCTACTGTTCGTCCTTCAGACGAAAATCTTTCTCATGATAGAGGAGGTTGTGTTACCCAAGATCGCTCATCTACTTCTGGTGATGCTGGGGTTGGTTCACAACTAACTATGGAGAAAGCTGATAGTCAAAAACAATGGACAGGTCATTTAAGTGGAACAAATGGGTTCAGTTGCCATGAATTCATGATGGAGGCCTGCAATGCTAGGGAATGGGAGTTTGGATACCTCAATTGTCCAAGAAACGAAGTTGAACTCTTACCCACATGCAATATGATTGAAGAAGTTTTTGGGGCTGGATCTTGGGATGGACAGGGCTTAAACTAGCAAGTAGCAACCAATATCCTTTTTGTTTTATACAGTGTTGGAGAGCTTCATACTTTGGTGTACGAATCAACCTGGAGATAATAATATCCTGATCTTCCTTGTACATAGACAATGGTGGAAGATGGAAGCTCCGTACACCAAGTTGAGTAATTTTGTCAGGTTGTTACCTAGTCAACCTGTACTGTTTCTTTCTCCCCCCTCCATCCGTTGTTCTGTAATTGTTGTTGCCTTTTTGCTTGCGAGAATATGGCTTATACTTGATGATTAGGACTTGAACTCCTTGTAATGGCTTTTTAAGTAGCCATGCGTAGTGCAGAAAATCTGCTCTTGGCTAATAATAGCTCTATTCGAGGTCGGAAGCCGAGGGAAGTTTATTTCATCCTGATGAACTTCCACTAAGCTTTCCCCTTCGTTTCTTTCAAGGTATTTTTTTACTCAGTTCTCAGGGGACACGAGTATGGTTCCTCGGCAGTGTCTCCCAGTTTTGCCCGGAAGCTTCTTTCTACTTGGAAAGGGATAAATATATTTATTTATTTATTTCTTTTTATATATTTATTTATATATATAAATAAATATTTATATGTGTGTATGTATATGTTAAAATATTTGATTTTTGAAATGTGAAAGTTGTTTTGTTATTTTTGAAATATTGTAAAGATAAAATATGAGAAATGAATTTTTTCCCTTATGAGTATTCACACTCACACCACAATTACCGAAACTCAGTTCAAGCTAAAGATACTTCGGCCGCTAAAGCACCTATTAGCAACGACACGTGTAGATTCCAAACACTCGGCTAAGAATACAATTAAAAGTGCAGCCACCAAAATGTTTAAAGGTCTCAGGCTAAGCCTCAGATTCAGGCAAAAGCATTAGTTCGCAGATTTTGACACAATTAACATAGATTTTAGTAAAATAAATCCATGCATCGACTCCCCAAGTGCCATTTCAAAAGATGCCATTCAGCTTCGAACTATTGTAAAATAAGTTATAGAAGACAAAAATTACAAAAAGTTTTCGATTAAAACTTGGTCTCAAGATCCGTTTGAATCTAATTAAAGGGATAGCGGCTCGACCCCATGATTAACTCTCATCCTTACTTATGGACTGTATAGCTACATGCTCCATTCTCCTTTTACTCCAAGCTTCCATTCCCAGGACTTTTTAACTATTCTTCCCAATACTACTGACTGCAATGGTTAGTGGGCACCAAGAAAAGACAAACTTAAAATCCTAGAGCTGGACTGCTTTTGGACGGGAATCACCCAAGATGAACAAGAAAACACAATTTCTCTCTGTATATAGTGGATGACCAAGCTGTTCAGATGCCCTGGCTTGTGCCCCCTAGGCCTGTATTTATAGTCTATGGTTGTTCTCCAAGTCGACCTGTCGTTTAGTCATTTCTGCATGTGCAGTGTTGGAACCCTTTGAACCCACGTGTTGTGAAAAACCGGAAGAGATTAATGGAGTAATATTGACGTCGGACAGTATAGTGATTATTCTGCAGGCTGAAGTTTGATAGGTGATTAACGGAGAAGAATACAAGAGAAAACGTCAAGAAAAATACGAAAGTCTTTATTATTCGTCCCCTTTGTGAAAATAACCCACAAATCGGGTTAAATAGCTAAAGAAATCAAAATTATCAAAATTTTATCAAAATAGCAAAATCCCAATATTCATACCAAAAGACAGTACGTAATAAAAGAAATAAAATCCCAAAAATTTAGCTTAATCGAGGTTCATAATCTATATTAAAAAGGCAAACGAAATATTACTAAAAAAGACAAAAAATAACTTAAAATTAGAATTTGAAAGGAAAAACTTCGGATTTTGCCCTCGAAAAGGATTCGCACAAAGTATAGCTGGGTGGCCATGATGTATGAGCCGAAAAAAGCTTTCCAAATTGGGATTATGAACGCGATTCCGATAACCGTAGCCAATGTTATGGCCAAATTACCAAAACTCGTCCAAATGTTACCCAATTTGGAAAAGATTACGTGCACTTGCCATATTTGCGTTGATCTGCCGACTCGTGATATCTTAGCACAATTAATGTACTGTCGACAACTCAGCGTCATCTGAGTCGGATGCTCCTGCATCAAATATGTAGTATTGATCCCTTACCAAACAAGAACAAAATTTGAAATAAAGAAAAGAAAAATGGCATAGGAACCGATATTTTATTAAACAACCAATGGAGAGAAAATACAATTTCTGCCATTTTTGCTCACATAAATTGAATGAAGAGTATACTATTTATATAGAAGGTGTCCAAATCCAAGATGTAAACAAAATAAAAACAAATCACACGAAATAAAGGAAACAATAGTTTCCCAATATTTTTTCAAATACGTGCAAAGAAGGAAAAATATATTTCCAAAAATTTTAACCTAATTTGGGTCACAAAATCCAACAATTTCCACCTTGACACAAATTCTGGTGCAACGAACAAAACTCCAAAATTTCTCCACCTGAAAAATAAATTCGACTGCATCAGAATAAACCAATCTCTTCATTCAGTACCAAAACTCTCCACCTCACGAAAAAATCACTTCTGCCTAGTGTCCACAAGCGACACTCGAACTTAACACCGGATTTCCAAAATTCTAACAAAGAATTCAACAAATACCAAACAGGGTCGAAGCACACCCTGTAGCAGAATCTATACCAAATGCTTGAACTGAAGGCCCATTGCTAGAACTGTTACTTTCAAACACCCCAAAAAGTATGATCACACACATCTGAACCTGGTACCTATGCTCCATGAGTCCTCTATTGCTAGAACTGCTACTTTCAAACACCCCAAAAAGTATGATCACACACATCTGAACCTGGTACCTATGCTCCATGAGTCCTCGCCTAGCAAATGACTCAGAGCCCAACACGAAAGATACTGTACTAGATCTCTTCCACGGTAATAAACCTGTCCAGATGTCTCTTCATTGGTTATGTGTGCCCCTGCAGGATATACAGTTGAGAACTCTCCTATCTTTCCAGTACAATACGATGACCCCTTTGGACCTTCAAGATTCCACCTCCATCGGAGAATGTGTACCCATTAGAATCCAGGGTACTCGACGAGATGAGATTCTTCCTTTAAGTTTGGAACATGCTGAACCTGGCCAAGAACTCGAACTGTCCCATCCAATAACCTCAATCTGACCCGACCGATTCCAGCAACCCTACAAGATTGGTTGTTTCCCATGACAAGTCCACATTGCTTCACTGTTTCATATGTTTCAAACCATACCCTATTGGGAAACATATGGAATGAACATGCTGAATCCAGAATCCACTCCTTATTCGGCTTAGATTTTATGTCAGATACTGTCAACACCACATCTTCATCATCCGAAAATCTCTCGGCAATATTAGTCTCGTCCGAATGATTAGATTGCCTTTCATGATTTGCAGATAAAATACCTTTACCATGCAACTTGTCGCAAACTTTCTTGATGTGTCATTTTCTCTTGCAGTAGAAGCAAACTTGATTGCTGAAGTTCACCCTTGACCTACCTCTCCGTCGATCATCGTACGAAACCAGAGCTTCCTCATCCTTAGCTTCAACGATATTCTTCATCTTCTTATTTGAAAATAAATCGTCATAAGCATCGTCAATGGTAAGTATGTCAAGACTGTACAAGATCGTGTCCCTGAACTACGAATACGAAGCGGGCAGTGAGCATAACAGGATCAATGCCAGATCCTCTTCATCATACTTGACTTCTAACGTTTCCAGATCATAGGCAATTTCCTTGAACACGGCCAGATGGTCTTCCAAAGAACTCCTTTCTGCCATGCGATGAGAATAAAGCTTGTGCTTCATATGCAACTTACTCGTCAATGTCTTCGTCATGCACAATTGCTTCAGTTTTAACCACAATGCAACAGCCGATTTCTCCATATCTTGATGAATGTTGTTAAAATTATGAAGATGAATCATTGACAGCGCCTTCCGATCCTTCCATTGCTTCTCCTCTGTTGTCCATGTTGTTGGCATTTTATCGTCCAATTCTATCTGAGCCAGAATTGCTTTCATCTTTACTTGCCACATAGAAAACCTTGTATTACAATCTAAAAGTGGAATGCTATACTTCATGGCAGTCATCGAAACTAGAAGTATCAAATAAATTCAACAATCGTAGCTTTGATACTACTTGTTGGGACCCTTTGAACCCACGTATTGTGAAAAATCGAAAGAGATTAATGGAGCAATATAAAGTATTGATCATTCACCAAACAAGAACAATATTTAAAGTAAAGAAAAGAAAAATTGGCAGAGTAACCGATATTTTATTAAACAACCAATGGAGAGAAAATATAATTTCAACAATTTCTGCTCATATAAACTGAATAAAGAGTCTACTATTTATAAGAAAGATGTCCAAACCCAAGATGGGAACAAAATAAAAACAAATCACGCGAAATACAAGAAACAATATTTTCCCAATATTTTTTCAATAAAACACGTGAAAAAAAAATTCATTTTCATTGACAATTTTCATGTAAAACAAAGCTAAACGAATGGTATTCGGTATGGTAAAAAATTAAAAATTTTTTTTTTTCGTTTTTTTTCTTTTTGGCAATGGAAACAAATTTTATAACCAATTGTGAAAAAAATTATCACTTTAATGGACAATTTTCATGTAAAACAAAGCCAAACAAATGGTATTCGGTATGGTAAT